>KE504889.1:451531-470746 GCA_000441515.1 Elaeis oleifera | reverse complement strand
GGATCTAACTGGAGAAGGAGGAGAAGATGTCAGAAAATACAACCGAAAGCAGTCCCGTTGAGCACTCCTTTAAGAACAAAGGTTCTGCGAAGATACAGACCCTTCCTCTAGCGCCAATCCTGTTGGTGCAAATTTGCTGACGTCGGAGAAGCTGGAGTCGAGAGGGTTGCGGCCGCCGTCGGAACCTGCAAGGGAAGTCTAAATCGGAGTTGGGGTGCTCCGGCAAGATCCTCCGATGCTCAAGTCAGTACTCTGCCTCAGCAGAAATAGAGCACTCGAACGAAATTTTTGCAGAGTTTAGAGATAGTACCAGAGCTTATAGCTTAGCTTCGAGAAGAACGTATCTGGAGGGTCTCTTTTATAGACGGGAGAGCGTAACTGATTGACAGCGACATCTGTAACCGCCTAGTAGTGGGCCGTTTGGGGTCACGTGGAGTTTGTTATGGAGAGTAGTGGTGTCCGTTGTCGCGACTTGTCAGAGAGTGGTGGGGCCACATGGAGTCTGTTACGGAAGTAGAGTGGTGTCTGTTGTCGCGACTTGCTGGGGAGTTCAGACTGGATGGCTGAAGCTCGGTTGGGACGTCAGGTAGAGCAGAATAGCTCTCTGTCTCGGCAATCTGAGAGGAGCTCGGATGTTCCGAGGTTGTTGACGTGCTAACTGTGGTCGGGCGTCTTAGGCGTTGATGCTGCAGATGAAGGTCGTCTGCTGCGGAAGCCTAGACGGAGAATCTCCGTTGGAGAAGTTCGGCTGGCACCTGTAGAAGGCCGATGGCATGGAGAGGTACAGAAGACACCGGAGGCAGTCGGTCGTCGTAGGAATCCATCTGCTAGAGCCCGTCCGTTGCGAAAGTTCGTCTGGAATCCACCTGCCGTAGAAGTTCGGACGTAGTCTGACTCTTGTAGGAGTCCGGAGGGAGGTCGTCCGCTGTAGAAGCTCGGATGGAGACTGCTCATCGTAGAAGCTCAGATGGGGACTGGTCATCGTAGAAGCTCGGATGGAGACTGCTCATCATAGAAGCTCGGATGGAGACTGGTTGCCGTGGGAGTCCGGATGGAGGCTGGTTGCCGTGGGAGCCCGAATGGAGGTCGCTCACTGTAGAAGCTCGGATGAAATTCGGGAGGTGGTCGACCACCGTAGAAACTTGAATGGAGTCCGGTTGCTGTAGAAGTCCTGCCGCTGGAGAGGCACGGACCTTGGCGAAGTCAGGAAGAAGCCCGAAGTAGAGTCGATCGTGACAGGAGAAAGTCTGGAAGTAGCTCGGATAATAGTCGATCACTGTGAAAGATCGGCTGATAGTGGAGCCCAGAGAACATTTGGAGCAGTCCGATAGACGACTGAATGAGCTTATCATTGGAGAAGTCCAGAGGGTGCGGTAGGAGTTCGTCCGTCGGAGGAGTTCGGTCGGCACTTGTAGAAGGCGTTATGGGAGTTCGTCCATCGGAGGAGTTCGGTCGACACTTGTAGAAGGCGTGGTGGGAGTTCGTCCATCTGAGAAACTTGGAAACACTATGGAAGCTCGGCTGCTGGAGAAGTCTGGAAAGATGTCGCACAAAGTCGGAAGTCGGAAGAGTCCTGGGAGGATCGGCTTCTTACGAACTTCGACTGGGGGTATTTTATACCCAACATCTTCCATTTACCTTGTAATTATTAAATAAGTGAAAGTAATTAGTGCTTGAAAGTACTTTTATTTGCTGCAAAGATATGCTAGAGTGTGATCAACTAGTGTATTTAAGTGTAAGCTTCTTTACCTTTTATAATGATAAGTATTTTCATTTTGTATTTTATCTTTAATCTTATATTAATTACCCTTTCTTATATTAAAAGAAATACAAGTGTTAAAAGAAAGAGTGAAATTGTTAGAAATAAAAGAATTAGAAGAGGAGGAAGAAAATCTAGAACAAATCTTAGAGATGAAAGAAAGGTTAGAATCATAGATCTTAGAGTCAAAGGAAATCCTTGTTGATTGAAGAAGAACCTTTGGAATTCATAAGTTTCATTTGAAAGATTTGTCAAACAAAAATGGTACTGTGAAATCCAATATAAAATTAAAGAATGATATAAGTTCAAACACAGAACTCTGATAGATTTTGGAGCTGATGTAGATTGCTACATACTTATGTTGACTTTTTAATAGATTCATAGCTTTGATAGGATTTATTTGAAAGTAAAAATCTATAGTGGAATTATTAAACAAAAACAACTACAAATTAAGCAAGCAAGTCAAGAAAATAACCTCCGACATGTTATGATTGGATTATATGTTGTAACCCGCAATAAATCCTTTTTTTTGTTTAAGCTTATGCTTAGTCTATGAGTTTGTAATTAGTTAACTTTATGCTTTATGTGCTTGCTTATATAAATATGTAGTTACTTTATAGTCCACAAATGGAGAAGAGTAGCTGTGGAGGAGGCTTGGATGGGTGGAAGTATTATGGTGGAAGGTGAGAAAGGTAAGGGAAGATAATGGATAATGAGATGGTTGAGTGATGGAAGAATTATCAAAACGTAGTGCAAAAGAATGGTGGAAAGGAAATGGAGAGGTTAAATGCCGGAAAGGAAAGTGGAGAAGTGGAGAGAGAGCAAAAGTGATGGAGAGTGGATTTCGCCATTGCCACAACTTATTCAATACCAGAAATGAAGAAATTAAAAAAAAAGAAGAGGAGAGAGAAAGGAACAAAAATAGGTAGCTTAATTAGAAAATATGGTATAGTCAAATGAAGACATATAGAAGAGAGAAACATTCTCTCCTTTGACTGATACAAGAATGAGTATATAGAAGGGCTTGTGAGTATTCAACCAGAGCTACAACTGATAATGATCAAATATTTTTTTCAACACATGGAAGACTGCTAAAGTAGTAGAAGTAGAGTCCATACATCCATCCTTCAAAACTATACAAGTTAAAGGAGGAAAGTATTCACGAAAGGACCAATAGGTATATATATTGGACTAGTGTTTCCAATAATATTTTGCTCTTATAATTGAAATATACACTACCCTTGATAACTTATAAAAAATGAGTTAACTTGATAATGACATAAATAATATGTATATTTATATACATTCATACTTTGAGCTAAATCAAGGCAAACTTAGGTGAGCTAAGCCTAGCTTTAGCTTGCTTTCTAACCAAGCAAATCAAACTTGAGCCAAATTTCAATCTAGATATGCACTGGCTCACAAAATATGAACAGTAGAATGGTACGTAAAATAATAGTAGTAATAGTAGTAGAACAGTAGTAGTAGTAGTTGCAACAGTAATAGTACATAGATATTGAAATCAAAGACTAAGCAATAACCAATCTCGGTTTTGCTAAATTAGCCCCAACATATCAATGTGTTGTTTCTCATATAAGTCTATATTTTGACATAACTCTATTCTTACCAAACTTGTCCACCTTTTATCTTGGTTAAGAGATATTAAGATCCTATTTCATCTGAATCAAAGATGTAATGAATACTATGAAGCATGCAATCTAATGAACCAAAGTGACTGGTGCAAGATACTGAAGAAACTGTTTTAAATGATTTTCATTATAATTAATGCTACGCAGCTACCTTTATGCATGCATAATCCCTCCCTTTCATGCACCAAGAGGAGATTGGTTTTAGCTTGTAGATTTGTTGCCAAACACAGCGGGTTGGTTAATCATGAAGCTACCAAGTCAGCTATTTGGCCCAATGAATATTTAGTGTGAGCATAATGGGTGCCCTGAAATGCATTTTCCTTGTCTGAGTTATGGTAGCATTGCTTCATCTGAATACCACTTACTAAAATGGCTAATATCGCAGTATATTATAGTATAGATAATATTTTGCATCCCTGAAACTCATATATAGATGCCACATATTCTACATTGATCATTAACAAATGGCTACTCATAGGGCATATAAACATACACACGTAAATCTCCTGCAAATAACCTTGATTTTTGGAAGCAACCATATGCATTAATTCCACATGACAAGATCTATTTTGACATAATCCGGATCCAAAAGCAAGCAGTTCAGAAGGTGGAAGGTCACTGAAACTTCTGAAAGCACTCAAAATAACTTGCAACTCTGATCAGTTAACCATACCGTTGTAACAACCCGGACAACTAACATCGGATTCTACGGAGCCTTTATACGGTTTAGAAAGAGGACGAGAGCCGTTATATAAAGAGTGAGCTTTTCTTATAGTTTCACTTTTAGTTTGCCCCATTCTGTTGGCTTTCTTAGCGCCGCAACCTATAAAGACATGCACACCATTTTCACCGTCACCTCTCTCTCTCTCTCTCTCTCAATGAACACATACCATTTCACATGACGTGGGTTAGCAACACCAATTGCAAAACTTTTGCCTCCCTCTTCTCACCTTTAGAGGCCTTTTTAACAATGCTAATGAGAATGCTGGCATCACTCCACTTGCTTGCACCAGCTGCAATTGAGCTATTTGATAGCATTCCCTCTTCACCTGCCTCAACTCTTTCTTCATATCTTCTCATTTTAGTTCTACTGTTTGTTCCCCACAAGAAACATTAGCTCTCCACTACATCTTGGGTTCACACTATTGGGGTCATTTTGTACACTATATAACACTCACGCATCCTCTCTCATCCCCCATACTCACATCATATCCTAGTAGAAATGGGAGGGTTTTCTTGCTAGCCATAGTCTTTGCACTAGCTTTCGCACCGACCGAGAGCATTCCCTTCACCGAGAAGGACCTCGCATCGGAGGAGAGCCTCCGGGACTTGTATGAGAGGTGGCGGAGCATCCACACGGTGTCGCGAGACCTCGACCTCGGCGAGAAGCACAAGCGCTTCAATGTGTTCAAGGAGAATGTCAAGTTCATCCATGAATTCAACAAGAAGGACAAGCCCTACAAGTTGAAGCTGAACAAGTTTGGTGACATGACCAAGGAAGAGTTCAGGAACACGTTTGCCGGGTCTAAAGTGATGCACCACAGGATTCGCCGGGGAAGCCTGCGTGGCTCCGCCAAGAGGTTCATGTATGAGAAGATGACTGACTTGCCTCCCTCTGTGGATTGGAGGCAAAATGGTGCAGTTGCAGGGGTCAAAGATCAAGGCCAATGCGGTAAGACATATAAACTGGATCCTCCTATGACCAAACTAGTAGAAAATTTCAGAAATATGTGCATATATATATGGAAGGCTTTTTTTTGGGGTAAGATATATATGGAAGGCTTTGATAGGAGAAAGGGTAAGAGTTAACTCATCTGAGCGTTAAATACAAACTATATTATACTACTGCTCTAATTATTAATAAAATCTTCATTATTGTCCAAATTATCTTTGAAATATCATAAATAAGTCAAAAGTATATTAATTTCACAAAATAGTTTGCAGATTAACCATCAAATACTTATTTAACTCATGATCACATATATGTTGTTGATTAACTAGTCTGCTTCCTCATATTTACTTTTGCATGATCAAAAACACAGCATCATGTCTAAGGATTATTTTAGTTGTAACTTTTTTCTGCTCCCAAACTTTTGGTGAACTACAATTGGCTACTGCATCATGATGGTATATGCTTTAAGTTAAAATTCTTACATTTCATTGCTGATATTGTAGGTAGCTGTTGGGCTTTCTCAGCAGTTGCTGCAGTGGAGGGCATAAACCAGATCAGAACCAAAAACCTCGTTCCCTCTCGGAGCAAGAGCTGATCGACTGCGATAACAAGGACAACAATGGATGTGATGGAGGTCTAATGGATTATGCATTTGAGTTCATTAAAAGAAACGGGGGACTAACAACTGAAGCAAACTACCCCTATGTAGGGAAAGATCAAAAATGCAACTTATCCAAGGTAGCTCAACTTCTATTATAGTAGTAGTGTTTATATAAATTGCATAATTAATCGATGATTCCAATGTAAAAATTCAAACATATACACTAAAACCACTATACTGAAAATGACTAGATGTTGCAGTTCTCATGAAGAATATGTTGATTATTTTGGTTTATACAAAGATCAAGGCGGGCCTTAAAAATAGGCCTTGATACTAAAATGGTTTGTCTGGCTCATGTACATGCTAATTAAAGGGCCAGAAGCATCCATGCATCTAATATACATTTCGACCAAAAGGAGTAATTGTTGCTGGTTTTGCAGGAGAATGTTCATGTGGTTGGGATTGATGGGCATGAGGATGTTCCGGAAAATGACGAGGATGCTTTGATGCAAGCAGTGGCCAATCAGCCTGTATCTGTCGCGATTGAAGCAAGTGGTTCGGCTTTTCAATTTTACTCAGAGGTTTGTGTACATAATTGTTATATTTGCCTCGTGTTATGATCTGAAATAGGCCTAAATCACCAAGGAAGGCCATCTTATGATATGGGTGATGTCTGCATCTAAACAATATTTTTTTATGTATAACATGATTCTCTTGACTGTAATATTGGAGCTTTATCACTTTTGTACCAGGGTGTTTCAATGGAGAATGTGGCACGGAGCTGGATCATGGAGTTGCTGTCGTCGGATATGGAACAACAAGGGATGGCACAAAGTATTGGATAGTAAAGAATTCATGGGGTTCTGGCTGGGGTGAGAATGGCTACATAAGGATGGAGCGTGGGATCTCAACAAAAGGAGGGCTGTGTGGCATAGCTATGGAGGCCTCCTATCCTACCAAACCAGCTCCTGAGAAAGAAGCACCTCTTAAGGATGAGCTTTAGGAAGCTAATTCCTTTCACATTCTCCCTAAAAATAACTTATCCCTTTTTCAGTATTTTACCTTCTCTTGTAAGACAATTCTACTTAATATTAGTGAATAAATGAGTGTTTAACTCAATTACGTTTTTCTTTGTAAAAGATTAAGTTCAAAAGGCCAATTTGTTTCAGACAAAGGGAGAGAGAACCACCTGCATTATAATTATTATGATAAAGTATAGATTCTTTTAGAGATGCACAACCAAAGAATTGGACCCAGAATCTCTAGTTGCGAAGCATAGGGTTCTGACCACTGGACCAAGTCCCAGTTCCCTTAGAGGCGTTTAGGAACAAAGGATGGAATTGGAATTCTCATCACAAAGCTCAAAAGTTTGTTAGAAATAAGGTAAAATATTGCGATATCTAAATTAAGGACCAATATCTTCAATTTGAGAATACTTTTAAAATAACCATGTTTTAAATGTCTATTTCAAATTGGCATTATAATATTCCTGCAGCATTTTCCGAATAATTATGATTTATATGGTACGTACCATGATATGCTAATTAATGTGAAAAGTCAACAAAATATGCCATATCAATAAAATCTAACATAATATTGAAATGCTCCATTTTTTATTTAGATACGTCCTTACCCTAGAGGGCTTACATATTTGCATATGATGATACTTTGGTAAGAAGAAACACAAAGTTGAGTGAAGCATAACATTTCATCCATAGCATCTAATGGGGTCATTGCATCCTTTCCTAGCAGATTGTTTTTCTCCTGTTCCACCTCCTTTCTCCAGATACTGCTGATGGTACTCTTCTGCTCTGTAGAACTTCTTAGCTGGAAGGATCTCTGTCACAATTTTCTTGTCCTCGATCTCCTTCTGCTTTTCCTCTAGGGATTCCCTAGCATATTTAGCTTGTGCCTCATTGTAGTAATATATGCCTGACCGATATTGGGTGCCCACATCATTTCCCTTGGGAATAGAAAACCAAAAGTCATTGTGAAATGCTAAATTTAACAAGTTATTACAATGGTACCATATAGAAAACAGAGGTATAATAAAGATATTTTCCCAATTACTATATTCACTCAATAAAAAATAGTTTCCATGTTGCACCAGTTTTGTTGGAGGAAATCTGAAACAAAAACTTAAATTTTGAGAAATATATTGTATTATCAAAAAAAATGAATGATAAACAGTGGCAACTATATGTATAATAGCCATCTAACAATATAACAATAAATATTGATTGCTAATTATATATATTCAATTATTGATTTGTATAACATAAGGAATTTTTCAAAATTGTTGCGATGGTCATTGTAATATTATAGGTATTGTTATTTTAAAGCATGAGGAGAATGCATATATCAACAAATTATACGTAAAATAAGTTGTTATAATAAATATTATGATGTAGTATAAGACTTTAGTAAGTGGAAGCCAAAGTACTATCTTAGGTGGTGTTGGTGGAGAAGACATGGGTCGGATCAAGCCAGGATATGTATCCCACCAAGGTTGGAATTTTGGATGGTTGATTGGTAACCAGTAGTTCAAACCGGATCAAAACTATGATATGCTATGATTCATTATTAGGCTAGACTGGAGTTAGCCTCAGCAGTTCCTGATCTTATTTCTTATATAATAAATTATAATTACAATAAACCAAAGTTTTGCTAACACTTAAAAATTCACTTGCCGATGCTTATAAGTTTCATAAGAATTAAACATTGAAAAAGTGTTAGGAGTGCAAAAATAGAAAAATTTTCCCCGATGCTTCTTAAAAGCATTGCAGGATTTCGACTGATGATGCTTAAAAACATCGCTAATTGATGACACTATTAAAAGCATCGCATGATAGAATATATAGCATTGGGAAGTTGGCTCATTGTTAACCAAACAATGAATTAGTGGTGCATCATAATCTGGAGTAAACAATAGTATATATAGCATCATTAATATAAATATTTACAACATGTTAAAGCATCGCCGACTTGATTTTTCTTAACTGAAAATAAAAACCAATTAATAAAATATATATGTACAAAATTAACAACACATAAATCCATACAAAAGTTGAACATGAACCAAATACATCAACAAAAAATCATAACAACACATCAACAAAATAGTAAATCACAAGTGCTTTGCACATAACCCAAATGCATGCAATTATTGGTTGGTCGACCAACTCATGACATCCATACAGTACTGCAAAAAAAATTGCAATTGTGGCAGCAAATCTTAATGGCTACAACTTATATTGTTGTTGGAAAAGCTTTTCGGTAGCGGCTTTTGATGACTGTGAATTCAACTTTTGCCGTAGCAAACAGTTTTGATCACTGCTCCAAACCTTATCTCATGGCAGTTTCTTGAAATGGCTGATCAGGGATAAATACAAAAGCAATTTACCAGCATCTACTCTGCAGTTTGTATGAATACAGTGAATAACTTGTATTCATTCATGAAACAACACCTGAGTTTGATGAACAAATTGATTCATTTGTCCTATACAAGTGTCCCCATCTCTAATTACATTGCAAACATAACCAAATCAATGATGTTAGCGGACACAGTAGCCAAATTTTGGTTGGTGTGATCCTTCAAAGTACCCTTTACAACATGAGGATGCAGTACATGCGTGGGATCAAACGAAGGTAGCAAGAGAAGAGAATGGGTCCAGAAATTATACGCTGCCTTTGAATCGAAGTTGGATTAAATGTTCAGATGATGAATGGTTGGTTTGTTAGGTGACGTTTGGGGCAGGTTTCTACTGTTGTTTTTGAGCAATAGGCCTCTACCGTTTGGAGGCTTTGATCTCAATACATCATGGCTGTACTTTAATAAGGCAAAAAGGCCTTTAGTCTCCATCCATGGGTTCTCAAAACAGTCCTTATCAAATTACAAACACACCTGAAAATATATTTCACTCGGTTCATTCTCCCCTATCCCTTCTTCATTTGGGGTGGCACAAAAGCAACCTATACACGGGTTAGTCCGAGTTAGTTCAAGTTCAACTCAATTTATCAAGCCAAAAATAGAGGAGCTAGAGCTAGGCTCAGCTAGCTCCTGGGTGGCTCTAATTAATTAGCTTGAAATACTAACACAAAATGTATTGTATATTATATATTATTAATTAGTATTATCTAAATAATAATAATTTTATAATTATTTGATATTAACCTGCAGGTAGAATAGAATGCATTACAATTATAAGGTTGAAATATAATTAAGATTATTATGCCAGTCTCTCTAAATGAAAGTCTCAACAGAGTTTAACTTTTATAGATCTCTTAGACATGTATTCATGGACAACTCAAGCTTGACTCGATTATAAATAATCATTATAATTGTAACTATCAGTTGTTGTTTAACTACAAAAAAAAGCCCCAATTAATGCTTATAATTGAGACTGCAATTAAAAATGACTGCAATTCCCACTACCATGTCTTGCAACTGAGAAAGCCCTTGAGAGGAATGACCTCATTAGAACCGTCGGACTTGTCCTTCTTCATTGTATCCTCATAACTAAACAATATTATTAGTATTACTAAATTAATATTATATTATTGTAATGGTATTATAAATAGTAGTATTATAATAATATTGTTACCATAACATTTGGTATTTTATTACATTATTATGATAATACTACAACAAAATAATATCATATTATTATATTTTATAATGATAATATTGCAATACAACAAAAACAATAATTATAGAATAATACTATAACTTAATAATAATATAATATATTATAATAATATAATATAGAACAATAGTAATACATTGTGAAATAATAATACATATTATAGTATTATAATAATAATTATAATTACATATAATAGGTAATGTATAATGATTATTAGTTATTATTATGCATATGATAGATAATTTGTCTAGTTATCATAATATCAAATAGAAAATATCAAAATTATTTTGTAATTATTTAATCACTATAGTAATTATTCTTATGCTAATCCAATGTAATTTAATAGCAATATAATTTTTCTTGATAGGTAATCTTATCACCAACCTAAGGGTAACCATAAATCTTTCCACATCAAACACTCAAATAACTGTAATTATATTAACAAAGCCCCTTTTTGCTACTACGACTCCATTTACATATAATTGAATTATTGCAGCCTGTAATTGAATTACATGCAACTAAATGGCATCCAACTAAATGACCCTCACTTCAAGTTCTATTTCTATCTAGCCCATTGCAACAGATTGGCTCCTAAAAGTGCTGTGAAGAGGGAGTTGGTGTACCAAACCAACACGGCCCAATATTTGATTTGTTGAATCTAGAGAGATTTGAACCGAGGACATGTCTATGTTAGTTAAACTCTGCTGCAAAAGGATTGGACCATCATCCATGGCCCAATTTTGTTTCAAAAAAGTGGCTTCACAGTTGTCCTGTTTGGATCTTCTACTCTCAAACCCAAAACGAACTCTTGACGTGTAGAATGAGGTAAAACTTAAGACAACGTGCTTGATGTAATGCTGCAATTGGTGATTTCATTTTTCTCAATACCATGACTTTTGTACATAAGTTAATTACAAGTCTAGAATATTTCATGGACAAAGAATTCGTGGACCTACATCACCCTTCTGTTGTTATATGAACAATAGCTAATAGAGACAGAGCAGTTGGTATTACATACAAGCAAGCACACCATTCATATGAAAGATGAGAGATTAAGACCACAAATTTAAATTCTATAGACAGCATTGACCAAGAGGAAAAAATCCTTTTTCTGACTTTATTCCTTTAAATAATAATAATAATAAGCATCGAGCAATCAATACCAGATTTCTCATCTATTTGTTAGTCCAAGTATAAGAGATTAATGTATGTCATTGATGCTGAAGGCCAAGCTAATCAATAACAAGTCAATCGCTAGTTAATGCATGAGTATTCTTCCCATCAGTATTAAGGGGAGAGTTGATGTGCACCAAGTAGTCTCTTATGTTGTTGTCGCTAAAAGGTTTTCAATATAAGGCTGTTCTAGATATCCCAAATGGCAATGCATTTACTTGGCTCCCAGATGATATATTTTTTCAGAACGGTAACATTTCTAGAAATGTCACCCTGGCTGGTATGGACTTGGTCAGAGAAGACCCAGAAAGAACTAATTCTAAAGCCCGCAAGTGTTCATATTCTTCTGTTTTACTTGTTAATTTTATACGTGTACGACTCTGTCGTAGTTCTTGATATTAACCACCAAGTGAAAAATGTAGTTATTATTATAACTATCTCACCATCACTTCTATCAGCTTGCTTGGAACTTATCCACGAAGCTTCTTGGCCAACGAAGTCTACCTACCAGCAAGTTGGCCAAGTTGTGTTTGTAAATCTAATTATTATAATAATTAAAGTAAATACAAGATATAGTTTTTGTTATCTTAAGACTGAGTCCACAAGCCATGTCATGCTGCTGTTCATGTATCCAAGATTTGTTTCATATGACCCATCTTAAATGAATGCCAGTGGACGACTATAATAGCCCGATGGATATGGATTAAAATAATAGACATTGCATCAATTTTAAAACTATTATGACAGTTTTCATAGTTCATTTCGAGAAGAATGATATTTTAGATTAAATCTTAAGAAACAATGTTTCATTCTATGAATGACATAATAACTTAGTGGTGTTAATATTTTGTTGTTGTTATTTGTTATTTTCGGTTGCAGAGTTTGGTAACACAGACATTAAGACAGCAATTATTTTTAATGTTAAACAATATCTAGTCAAATCTCAAGTTGGTAAGTGAGGGCCGTTTCCTTCCAAGGTGATTGTTATTCGGTAAACCATGGTTGCTAAGAAAATGGTGCACCAAATAGGATTCTTTCTAAATTTTGCCAGTAATTTGGGTGAAAAGTAGGGATGCAAAGAGGCCCCATCCAAATTTTGCCCGGGTCCTGCTCATTTGCATCCCTAGTGGTATAAGGTGCAACCATATGAGCTGTTGAAATTTTTGTGTCTCTACAAATTTGACTGTTTTATGCCTGAAGTTCGTATTTTATCTTTCATGTGAAAGAAGGGTTCACCTTCCTTCGCACAAATCTACCATTGGATCACTCAATAGCTGTTTCAAGATCTGTATAAAAGGATGAATGAAAAAGTTTGGAGTGTTTGAGATCCACGCAAAGTGTTATCTAATGATTGACATCACGAAAGAAGATCAATTATTCTTTTGCATGGAACATGCAACCGAACCCTTATGCCTGATGGTGTCAGAAGAAATACACAACAAATCTTTTACAAGGAAAAAAGACCAGAGTATTGGCCAATATAAAACAACACAGAGAGGCAATTGCCCCTACAAGCCTTTGACTGTTTTTATGCCTGTTTTTATGCCTGATGTTCTTGGAAGAAATATACAACAATATTTTACAGGAAAAGAGAAGACTACAATATTTGGCTAATAGAAAAGGTATCAAATCTTTAGAAATTTAAATAGCAAGATCTTTTGGTGGACAGAAGAGTTTCTACTCTTTAAATTTTTTCCTTTCATTCAACTGTATTCCAAACAACGAATGGTTATATGTGTACAGACTAAGAAAACACTCACACAGAGTATCCTCAAAGAGATCTCCATGTAATTAAACATTTTGAATTAAAGGTCATATCTCTACACTGTAGATGCTTTTCCAACATAATTAAATAAAACACACATCTTTTCATCATTTATATCTCAACCTCTAAAGAGATGCATTTTAGATCACTTAACCCTTTTAAGATGATCCCAATCACCACATCAAAGATCCTAATTTCTACCATATACCAACCATCCAAGACCCAAAAAGGCTGAAGAAGAAACCTAAAGAAGAACAAGTTAACCATATATACCTGGCGATTGAGGGTAGTGGGATCATGACGGCCCAAAGACTGCAAGAAGCTTGGGATAAGGGCAGGCCACAGGATCAAAGTGGATCCTCACCACCTCTGCATGGTTGGTGTCCCCCACGCATACGTTCTTGTAGCTGGGATCCGGGAGCTTCCCCTGAGAGTATCCCACTTCCGTCTTCACCACCCCTCCACCCTCTGGAACGCCAGCTCCACCCCCCAGAAGCACCCGCCGCAAACTGCGCCATCTCCAGGCCGGGCTTTTCCGGTGCATCGAGATCCGGAGCCTCCGCCGGGTTGCTGCCACTTTTCTCTGCCATTCTGTGCTTCTGTTCTGGTCTTCCAAGTATTGCTCTTGATTAGCTCTGGTGGTTTAGCATTTTATTGGTGGAGCAGCTAGTTGTTATTGTTTTATTGATATATTTCAATGTTGAGATGTATTTGGTGCTGAAATCCAGGCAGGTTCAATTTTTTTTATGGGTGGAGCAGCAAACTATTATTACTTTACTAATATATTTCGATGTTGAATTGTTTGCTGAATCTGGTCCTGAAATCCAGGCAGGTTCAGCAAATTGTTCTTACCTTACCATGATAGCGCAATGTTGAACTGTTGATTGAGCTGGTGCCGAGATCTGGGCGCAAAAATATGGCGAGATTGGCAAGAAGATTCACTAGGGTTGGGTTTGATTATTTGTTTATATATGACTTCCAAGTTGCCAAAATAAAATAGGATGGCCTTCTCTCTTCATGAAGACATGTGGTGGCCTCCAGGTGGTTGGTTGGTTTTGCCGTCATTGGATCATGCAATTGTTATTTTGAGATCTGTGCAAGTGGATGAATAAATATGGAGTACTTCGAGATCTATGAGAAGCACGATCCAATGGCTCCTTTTGAGTCAAACTCCTTGTAATCTCTTGATCTCACAAGCATCCGCAATTCTTTGCCCTCTTGCCATCCTTACGCATGTTCTCTTCCCATGCCCTACATTAAATCCAAACTCTTACAAATTTCTAATCAAACAATAGAAAGATTGGGTTTCCCTTCTCTTCTCTCCAAATCAAACAGGGGATGCGAACTTTCTCCTATGTTGTTTTCTTCTTTCTATTTCTCAATCCAAAGAGGGTGGGTGTTTAGCAGTTTAAATAGAGCAATCTTGGCTTTATATCTCTAAAATTAAATTGTGTCAAATTAAGTATTAACTATGTTAGATTTGGTAATTACTCAATTAGACCATGTAGAGAAAGCGCACAATCACCACTATTTCTATCATGTGACAGTACAGATATTTTTTTGGATAAATTTATGATTACTTATAAATCTATTATACATGTATATAACATGAGGAGCAAACTCCTTCAGAAAGGCAATAGATTTGAGCCACAGTACCAGGCAAAGCCCATATGCCCACAGTTCTAACAGTAATCCAATGCCTCCCACTATAGCCAATGCTCTCAAGCTTGGAAAGATGAACTCACCCATGCCCCTTTCAGAAACGAAATGTTACTATGACATCCTTACTAGCAAAACTGAAGAAATTCTGGCTGAAATTTAGATTCTCACACCTATCTCATGTTCAAGTCCAAAACAAGCTACATCTGGATCCTAGTCAATCAACACAAAGAGCCAGTTGTCTAAACTGCATGGCAAAGGGATTATTATTATAGAATACTTGTGAGGACTCCAAAAGAAAATGCTGTGAATGCCCATTAGGCATGCGATAAAATTTATGGAGCATGTTGTGAAAATTTGAATGTAGGAAAATAATTTAAAAGAAATATTATGAAAATTTTCTCTCACACTATATAGTAACAAGATCATCTATATTTATAATTAAAATATATTAGAGATTTATAATGGTAATCATACAAAGATAGAAAAAATAACAAATGATTATGATCATATAAAATAGAAATGGATCCTAGAATCTCTCCTCTATTCAAAATTCAAAATTCAAAGCTCAAAATGTTGCCTAACATGGTTATACAAAGATAGAAATGGATCCTAAGATCTCTCCTCTATTCAAAATTTAAAATGTTGCCTAATACTTTCTCTCAAGTTGGAGTGTGAAGATTACAAACGTCCAACTTACGCAAGATGTCATGAAAGTGATCACGGCCAAGGGCCTTAGTAAAGATATCCGCAAGTTGCCGTTTGGATGAGATATTTCGGATGGCAATGTCACTAGATTGGAGATGATCACGGATGAAATGACAGTCAATTTCAACATATTTCGTACATTCACGAAATACAGGATTGACGGCAATGTGTAAGGCGGCTTGATTGTCACAATATAGTAGCATGGGACCACTTTAAAAGATGCTAAGATCCGAGAGAAGAGTGCAAAGCCAAAGTAGCTCGCTAGTACTGTGAGTCATGGAGAGATATTCAGCCTCTGCAAAAGAATGAAAAACAGTGGTCTGCTTCTTAGCACGCTAAGAGATAGGTGCATCTCCTAAAGAGATAAAGAAATCTGTAGTAGAATGCCTGATCATCATAGGACATCTTGCCCAATCCACGTCACAAAATGTATGTAACCGTAAAGAATTCTTACTTGAAAAATATAAGCCTTGTCTAGGAGAATCCTTCAAATAGCGAAGAATGCGGTGGGCAGCATCAAGATGAGGTTGGCTGTGAGACTACATGAATTATGTCAAGCTATGGATAGAGTAGGCAATATCCTACCTAGATGAGGTTAGCAGGGAGACTACATGAATTATGTCAAGATATGGATAGAGTAGGCAATATCCTACCTACTAATTGTCAAATAAATAAGACATCCCAATAATCGTCGATATTAACCCAGATCATCAAGAGGTGGACCATCATCTGACGAGAGGCATAGTTATTGTTGCATTAGAAAATTAGTTGGTTTAGTGCCCAACATACCACTCTCTTGAAGAATATCAAGTGCATATTTTATTGAAAACAAATATCTTAGAAGAAGATCGAGCAACCTCCAACCCCAAAAATATTTCAAAGCACCTAAGTCCTTAATGTGAAAATGGCTTTGTAAGAAATCCTTCAAGGCTTGACAATGAAGAGAGTCATTACTGGCAATAATTACATCATCGACGTAGATAAGAAGGCTAGGAAAGAGTTTCCATCCTATTTTGTAAACAAAGTGGCCGGCCATGGGTTGGATGCATCCATATTAAAGTAGGACATTTGAGAATTTTTTGAATCATTGCCTAGAGGCTTATTTGAGACTATAAAGAGACTTGTGTAGTTGACATACTCAGGCATCACCTGGAGATAGAATTCTAGGGGGAAGAGTCATGTAGACCTCCTTATGCAAATCATCGTAAAGAAGGCATTATTAACATCTAACTGGCATAATGCCAATTCTTGGCTGAGGCAACTAGAGTAAAAGTTTCATTATAATCAAGACCCTCTATCTGTGTATAATCTTTAGCCACAAGATGAGTTTTATATCACTCGATTGAACCATTAGTCTTACATTTGATTTTATAAACCTAACTAATTGCTGTCGTAGACGATCAAAAATAAAAATCAACTCAAACTATATAAATAGAGTGAGACAGGATCATTTTCATAGGGATTTAGGATAATTATTTTTTTTGAAGAAGAAATAAAAAGAATTGATTATGAAAATTTAAAAAAATAAAATAGCAAGAATTAAATTGTAAGTATAAATTAATTTATGAAAAAATAAGTCAGAGAGATAATCCAAAAATTTTGAATTCACCATGTGAATTAGATTTATTTTCTTTTCTTTTTATGTTGCAATATTAATTTTATGATTTGGGGTATTAATATAGCTTATTTCTAAGGGGTACGGACTGTATCCACTGATCACAGCTCGTCCTATTAGAGTATAAACTATCTAAATCTAATTATAAAATATAAAGTTTAATCTAGCATACCACGATCTATCTCTCCTAGATATGTACCATATCCTGAGATCAAAGGTACGTCTGTAGAGGATATAGGCTGTGTAGGCTAGATTAATACCTCAGAAAATAAAAGATATGAAATAAAATATAATTTATTACATAAAATTAAATATAAGAAAAAAATAAAATTCATTTACAGACTTCATCGTCTTCTCGAGTTAAAGAGATTTAGCCACACATAGCGATCTCTAGCTCCATATTCTCCCCTATCTCAGAACCTAAAACAATAACTAAAAAGAAATAAAAGAGAAGGCTCTGTTCTGCTTTGCTCAGGCTTTCTCTACTTCCTTTGCTTTTGTGCTTACTATTGCTTCGATGCTTTTCTCCTATTCACAGTCCCCTCTTTTTATAGGTATTAACAGGGAGGAATCTTTATTATTTTGCCGATATGGGACTACTGAGAATAGCTTGGAATGATGTCCCCTTGAATAGGTTGAATTACAGATAAATTTGGTGTCAAAATCCTTCTCAAAAACTCATGAAATCCATTGAAACAGCACCACAGACCCGCCTGAACCATGCCCGCCATTGATTAGAGATCGAATGGCTCAAAAATAACTCAGGACAATCCCAGAATAGGCCAGACTCATTCTCAGCCGTCGGATCAACCCAAGATGAAATCCCATCCATCCGATGGTGCTAATAGAGCTTCAGATCTCCTTCCCTCAGTCAGAAACCACCTTAGCCATCCAATCCTGTGAGAAGATCGCTTGCAGCCATTCAATAGTGTAGAGAAGGCCGCCCGCTCGTGCTTCGTGATAAAGACCGCATGGGACCGTTCCCGTGTGCCGCATGAAGACCCGACGTTGTGGGGTCTATGCACCGTGCGTGAGTCACATCTCCTTTTCGATAAGCCGTGCGAGAACCGCGCAACCAGTTTTCGTGCACCGCACGTGGACCGCGCGACTTATTTTGGGTTTTTTTCTTTTTTTTCTTTTGGCTTTTGGGCTTCATTTGGGATCCATTTTGAGTTCGATTTTCTTTAATTTTCTTTCTTTACCTTACGAATCGAGCTCTTTATATTGACGATTATCTTTCCTGCAAAACACAAACAAAAGCATCAATTCTTAAAGAATAAAAGTCAATTAGTATATATTTTGATACTTTTATTGAGATATTTATTATACTTATCATACTCTCCAACTTGAACTTTGCTTGTCCTCGAGTAAAGAAAGGATTTAATGCTAAGTACCATTTAGCTTAGAGTTATGAGTTTCATTAGATAATTTTTAAAAAAAGGTCATTGATGTTCCGTAGAGCGTGAGTGAAGTATGTCATTAGGATATTAATACTAATCAATATAGAAGTAAAGTCAAGAATACTAAATTTTTTTGAACTTATTCTAAATTATCCTTACCTTTATCTCTAAATCATCTACTTTCATACGGAGAAGTATAATATTACTTCTGTCCTTCATTTATTGATTTTTTTCTTCTTCTTTTTTTTAATTTTTTAACATTGTACCGTTATTGAGTATCTTAACTCCTTAAGCTTTCTGTCCGACCAATATAACAAGTTTTCAATCAATGACTCCCAAACCAGTTAGCTTTAGAATATTAAGTATAAAATATCCCTTGGGCTTACTTGCTCGAATCAAACAGACTGCGAGTTAAGACTAGCTTTACTACAAAGCTTTCTTGCCCTTCACATCTTTTGATGTGAAACTCAATGTTTGTTTAGGCAAAGAGATCTGGTTACTCAATGTAAAATTTTGAAAACTTTTTTTTTAATGAAGAAATATATAGTTATCCTACACAAGCTCATAG
>KE504889.1:432058-445105 GCA_000441515.1 Elaeis oleifera | reverse complement strand
AACTAAAAAAACTATTTTTTTTAATAATAAAAATAATCATGTCTAGATCTCTGACAGTGGTGCCAAAATTTAATACCGTCATAGACGGTCAAAAATAAAACCAACTCAAACTATATAGATAGGATGAGTCAGGATCGCTTCCACGAAGATTCAGGATAATTATTTTCTTTTGAAAAGAATAAAAGAGAATTGATTATGAAAGAATTTAAAAAAAATAAATAGTAAGAATTAAATTGAAAGTATAAATTAACTTTTGAAAGAAAATAAATCAGAGAGATAATCCAAAATTTCGAATCCATCATATAAATTAGATTTATTTCTTCTCTTTTATGTTGTAATATTAATTCTTATAATTTGGGGTATTAGTATAGCTTATCTCTAAGGGGTACAGATTGTATCCATTGATCATAGCTCATCCTATTGAAGTATAAACTATCTAAATCTAATTACAAGATATAGAATTTAATCTAACATACCATGATCTATCTCTCCTAGGCACGTACTATATCTTGAGATCATGGTATGTTTGTAGAGAGTATAGGCTGTGTAGGCTAGATCGATACCTCAGAAAATAAAAGATATAAAATAAAATATAATTTATTACATAAAATTAATAAAAAAATAAAATTATTTACAGGCTTCATCGTCTTCCTGAGTTAAAGTGATTTAGACATACATAGCGATTTCTAGCTCCATATTCTCTCCTTTTCCAAAACCTAAATAATAAACTAAAAAGAAAGAAAAGAGAAGGCTCTGTTCTGCTTTGCTCCGGCTCTCTGCTTCCTCTGCTATTGTGCTCACTATTGCTTCGATGCTTTTCTCCTACTCACAGTACCCTCCTTTTATAGGTATTAACGAGAGGAATCTCTATTATTTTGCCGATATGGGACTACTGAGAATAACTTGGAACGACATCCTCTTGCATAGGCTGAATTATAGTTAAATTCGATGTCAAAATCCTTCTCAAACTCGTGAAATCTACTGAAAATAGCACTGTAGATCCGCCTGAACCATGCCCGCTGTCGATTGTAGATCGAACGGCTCAAAAATAACTCAAGATAAGCTCAGATCAGGTCGGACTCATTCTCAGCCACCGGATCAACCCCAAGATCAAATCCTATCCATCTGATGGTGCTAACAGAGCTTCAAATCTCCTTCCCTCAGTCAAGAACCACCTCAGCCATCTGATTCTGTGAGAAGATCGCTAGCAGCCATCCGATAGTGCAAAAGAAGGCCGCCTGCTTGTGCACCCCAATAAAGACCACACGGGACTGCTCCCATGCGCCGCATGATGACCCGACATTGTGGGGTCTATGCACCGTGCGTGAGCCGTGCCTCCTTTTCAATAAGCCGTGCGTGAACCACGTGGCCAATTTTTGTGCACCGCGCGTGGACCGCATGGCTTATTTTGATTTTTTTTTGACTTTTGGGCTTCGTTCGGGATCCATTTTGAGTCTGATTTTCTTTCAATTTTCTTTCTTTTATCCTACGAATTGGGCTCTTTGTATTGGTGATTATCTTTCCTACAAAATATAAGCAAAAACATCAATTCTTAAAGAATAAAAGTCAATTAGTATATATTTTGATGCTTTTATTAGGATATTATTATACTTATCACCAACAAAAGTTAATGGATTCTTATCCAATGGGAGGTGTACCAGAGACCAAGTCATATTACGCTTAAGAGCTGCAAGTTCAGCCTCCATGGTAGTTCTCCAATTCAGATCTTGTGCAGCTTGGGAATAGGTATGGGGTTCACTTTGAGTGGTTATGGCTGAAAAGAAGACTCGGTGTGCATCATTAAATATAGAATTGGATGTATAGTAAAAATAGGATAGGCCTTACCAGAGGTTACCGAGTTGGTCGAGGAGTCCAGTGATCTAGCCATGCCAGGAGCATCAATAATATAATCTGCCAATCATAAAGGTTGTCTGCTTTTTTAATATGGTCGAGAGTTAGGAGCATCGAGGGATGGGGGCTGGTTGAGGGAGGGAATAATGGGCTCAGCCTCAAATTGGGTCGGGTCTAGATCTGTTTAGCCTATTGCTGGAGTAGGTTGGGCAAAATCAGATGGAGCTGTGGTGGGCTAAGCCGATGTTGAGTTCGACTGAAAAGAACCCAACTCTGATAAGATGGATGGGCCAGCTTATATCAGAGCTGGATCGGGCCGAATGAGACCCAGATTAAGTGAGTGGGATGGGTGTGTGGAAATCGAGACTGAGTTGGGCCTAATGAGGCTCAATTCAATTGCGATTTTGTCTTGACTCAAAAGAAGATCATCAAAATTCGATCGAGAAAGTTGATCGGACTGATATTTATGAAAAGAAAAGTATTTTCATGAAAATAACATCACGGGAAGTGAAAATTTTTCAGATTTGAAGATCAAAAATACAATATCTCTTTTGACCAAGAGAATACCCAACAAAAACACATGCATGGGAGCACGGTTCAAATTTATCATGACTACTTCTATGTACATAGCAAAGACTACCGAATATTTATAAATGATCATAGGTTGGTGTTTATGAAAAAGAAGTTCATAGGGACTTTTCCCATTAAGCTTAGAAGATGGAGTTAAATTAATTAAATAAGCGGCAATTAAAACACATTCACCCCAAAAAGTCATGGGTAAGTTTGCTTGAAATCGAAGGGCATGCATAATATTTAGGAGATGTTGATGTTTATATACACTCGACGACTCTATTTTATTGCGGGGTCCCTATGCAAGAGGTTTGAGAAACAATCCCGCATTCTAAAAGGAATGATTTTAATGGATCAGCTATGAATTTTTGGGCATTAACACTATGGACTTGCTTAATAATACAATCAAATTAATTAAAAACCATGGCATAAAAATTAACAAAGTATTGATAAGCATCAAATTTTCTTTGCAATAAATAAACCCATGTGGCATGGTGCAATCATCAACTATAGTAAGAAAGAAGTGTGCTCCTATATGTGATGGAGTATGGTACGATCCCCAAATATCAATATGAATTAAAAAGAAAAGAATTGAATATTTATTACTACTAAGAGAAAAGGGTTTGCACATTTGCTTAGCATGATAACAGATATCACAACAATTATTTAAAAAATTGAAATATTTATTGGCAAGAAAAGATACTAATTTTAAATTCTTATAGAAATAATGTCCTAACCGTACATGCCAAACATCAGGAGAGGTAGTAACTTTATTGACAGAGACAGACTTTATTATCAATCCCTTGAAGTAGTATAAATCATTCTGAAAATTCATCCAGACTAATCAGCTTTCTCGTAGCAAGATCCTACAAGACACAAAATGAAGGAAAAAATGAGATAACACAATTATGATCACGGGCCAACTTGCTAACGGAAATAAGGTTGCAAGTGAAACTGGGTGCATGTAGTGTTTATCGTAGGGTGATGTTATCGATCAAACAAATATTTTTGAAAATTTAATGGATAAGTTTGTTCCATTAAGAAAAGTGATGGGCAAGGGCTCATGAAGAGGCCGAACATTATGTAAAGCGGACTTACTAAAGGTTAAGTGGTCCGAGGCACCACAATCGAAAATCCAAGTATGATTAAAGGAAGGGTCAATGGATGCCTTACCGATGAAGTTTATAAAGCTATTAGTTTTATCTTGGCCAAGAAGAAAAGAAGCTATTGATATTGCACAGAATTGAGGCCCAGGAAGTGGAAAATTTAGTTCAGCAAACTGTTCTGCAGTAGATAGCTAACTGAGCTGCTACTGATCGACTGTCGTTACAAACTATTGACTGATGAAATTTGTCTTGGCTCCCCCTCTCTAATCACCATCAGAGCTACTACTGCTGCACCCTTTGGCTCTTGTGTGGCTCTTGGGTTGCCAACTAGAAGGATATCCATGCAACTGAAAATAACGATCGCACATGTGACCTATTTTCTTGCAATGATCACAATGCACCTGCTTCTTATTCTTATCATGAGTCTGTCCATCAATAGTGAGAGCAACCAATGCAGCCCCCTCCGATTGTAGAACAAGAACTCTTGCAACAGCCCGTTGCTTCTCACCATGGATAAAAAGTGAATACGCCTTATTCACAATCAGAAGGGGCTCCATGTTGAGTAGCTGGTTATGGAGGGAATCATATGATCTTCTAAGTCCGTATAAGAATTGATGCAGACATTGCTCTTCTCTCTCAGTCTGAAGTGCTTTCGCTGCTTCACACGAGCATATGGGCACTCTCGAGTAGGCGGCAAGTTCTTCTCATAAAGCATGAAATCACGTATAGTAGGAGATGAATAACATATTATTGCCTTACCGAAGGCTCTAGATCTAAGTCTTCAATTCATGATTGCGAGGGACGTTGACTTGGGAGTACCTCTCTTTAAGGTCAAGCCAGATGGCCCTAACACTATCCATGAAGGAGATGCTGTTGTAGACCTCTGTGGAAATGAAACTGAAGATCCAGGATATGACCATAGAGTTGCAAGTATCCCATAAAAATTGGTCAGGTGATCCATCTACTGATCATTGGAGCGAGCCATCCTCGAAAATAACCTTTCGCTTAGCACGTAGGACTGTGAGCATTGCCCTACGTCAGTTGGGATAGTTGACTTTGGTGAAAAGAGAAAAATAATGGCATGGCCTGTGTTATCAAAAGATGAGATGTAGTATGGGGAAGACGGGTCATGAGCCGCACTGAGCCTCACGACTTGTGGAACCTAGATGGGATCAGTGTTGGTGGACATGACCAATGGTGAGAAGGTGGAGGTTAATGAGCAATAGTCCAACAATCACTTGTTGAGAAGATAATAACACCAGCAAAGGAATCATGTCATATGTGATGGTAGTGGGAAGGAAATCAGCAATTTCTTGCTGTGAGAGATCTAATCGGAGGAGGATGGATCGATTCGCTTTGATATCATGTAAAAATTTGAATGTAGAAAAATAATTTTGAAAAGAAGTATTGTGGAAAGTTTCTCTCACACTATATAGTGAGAAGATCATCTATATTTATAATTAAAATATACAAGATATTTACCATCATAATCATACAAAATAGAAAAAATAACAAATGATTATGATCATACAAAGATAGAAATGGATCTTAGGATTTCTCCTCTATTCAAAATTTAAAATTCAAAATTCAAAATGTTGCCTAACATGATCATACAAACATTGAAATGAATCCTAGGATCTCTCCTATATTCAAAATTTAAATTCAAAATGTTGCCTAATACATATAGCTACTAGTTTGGCAACTCCATAATCAATCAATGTTCATGTTTAACAACAAATTTCATATGTTGAGTTTATGCTATTAACAATAGCATCATAGCATTACTTGACTCCAAACTATGCTATTCCAATCAATACCTTGGAAACCATAGATGGGATGGGAGGATCAAAAGGAAACCTAGCAATTATAAGAGAGAGAGAGAGAGGAAAATCCAGCAAATGTTGTTAAAAATAGGTGGTGGAGGTAATAATTGGTTTCTCTCTCTTTTTTTTTTATTTAATTGGGAGGATGTTAATCTACCCATATTTATTAAAACTTTATGTATAAGAATTTACAAAAAGTTTTAGCAAGAGTTAATTTTCTTATGATTTGACTGAGAGGTCAAACCACATTGACTTCATGACTAGGGAAGGCTAGCTTGTGAATAAAAATAAGAATAGCTTTCTGTTTACTTAATGGCTATCTATTCTTTGATGATCACTATCCACGAGTGCACTACACTCTATGATGCTATGCGTGCACCACAAAGGATCCCTAGGATATCTCAATAAAGTTTTTTGAGCTTTTAAAATTTGAATTGAAATTATCTATCCTAAACCATTGAGGAAAAGGATTAAATGAGGGAGCGGATGCCCTATGCCCTGTTCAGTTGCATAGGAACGCTATCTGGTCTACTTGGTGGCCCGTTTGGCATCGAGGTGATGTACTCACACGTCAAAGTGGAATCCCCTCGACTCGGGTGGGGAGAACCAGCCACTTCGAGTGCCTTGTAGTAGGGTCTTTGACTCAGATGAGTCGGCTATAGAGCGAAAGCCATTCGAATCGAATATTCCTCGATGGAAGGGGGCCCTTATGGTCACATCCAAAGGGGGTTGCTATGCGGGTCGCCCCCCTCCTTTGTAATAAAAAAAAAACCATTGAGGAAGAACTATTGTGCATCCAAGAAGATTCATTGTAGAATTTTTGGCTTGAGAAAGTAGGGGTGGAGGGTAGGTTTGCTGAATTGATTTGGTTTGGCTAAGCCCTTAGTGCAATAATAGGTCTTGATTGTGTTTGCCTGTAGATGTACTCAATCTCCCTACATTGGGCATTGTCTCCATCTCTCTCAATATTAGGGTTTCTACAATCAAAGGGAGGTTGTCTTCTCCATAGGATAGGTGCTAGTACTATGAATCGTTTGATAGAATTTGCCCATAATTTCCATGTTCCAAGTCTTGATCATCATTCCCTTCACTACTCTGATCTTCTTGCAATCTTGATGATGAGCCATCAAAGCACAGGGATTATTCTGTAATAAAGTTAATCATTATAATGATAGTAAAGGCATAAGATCCAATGATTACCATTAAAGTCTCCAAGATGTCTTCAAATTCTTCATAGAAGAAGATGATGTCGAACCTAGTGAGGACTTCCCAATGGAGGCTTGACATGCTTGCTCTAGGATATACCAAAACCAAGATGATGGTGGCTATCGCCTTTATTGTCCAATAGACCAAAGACAAATTTTGCAACATAGCATAGATCTTGTACCAAGGCTTGTGCAAGAAGCCTCTTTTGAATTTATCCTAGTGGTTTTAAGATGAGGATGAGGCTGCAAATGGGTCGAGTTGAATCGTGACCCAATCCGACCCGACCTGTTAGATCCGATCCAATATGTTTTAAAGAACCCGCGGGGTTGGGTTGGGTTCTAAAATTGGATCTGTTCAATTTTTTGGTCGGATCTGAATTTACTGAATTTGGATCCAACCCAACCCATTTGTACATGCTATCAAGGTGAAGGCCATAAATTTATTGTTTGTTATGATTTATTACTTGGATTACGGAACAAACATGATACCAAAAGTGGAAGAAAATTTCAGTTGTCAAGAAAAGATAGAGATGTTGTAGAGAACTGAAAATGATCTTCGAGTTGGTTTCTATATTCATTTTTTTTCTCTGGATAATAGCTATATTTTAGTTAGTTCTTGATAGCAATATATCAAAGTCATTATAACATTTGATGGCATCCATTCATTCATGGAATTTTATGCTAAAATTTTTTTAAATAATGTTTGAGCTCTAGTAGTTAAAAATTATGAATTGCTTATAAATTAATAGCCAAGGTAAAGAAATATTTATTTTTTTTATCATAACTTCTCATATATTGTATTATTATACGAATCAAATTCGACTTGGATTTAGGCCTGAATCATATCTATCTTTTTTAGATTGGGACTGGATTATATATGGATCTAATCCGATCCAAATGATGTAATGGGATAAAATTTTGATCATAGATCGATCTGATCCAATCCAATCTTCTATTGGGTTGGGTCTGGATTCAGATCTAACATTAGGATCCGATCAAAAATCGGATCAAGTCGGGGTCACTCATGATCCAATCTGATCCAACCCATTTGCACCCCTAGATGAGGATGAAGCCATCTCCCTACATGTAACACTCTACAATTAGAGGAATGATTTGTGGCCTGAACATCAGATAGAATTTTGTAGGAGAGATTTGTCTTATGGTCCCTGAACCTATAGTTTCACCTTGTGAGCAAGGGTATTTTGGATGTTATTTGTATTGATCTGTCTTCCAAAGGATTCAACATGAGCTACCTTGTTCAGATATTTTGAGATCATAAGCTATTTCACTTGTGAAGGGAAGGAAAATCTTTCACAAATTAGGTCACTTTGAGTTCCATGGGAGAGGGTTGGCTTGGCAATACATCATGAGGTAGTACATGTTGGGTGGTGCCTTTTTGTTATTCTACAATTTTTGGTTAAATGGCCAAGAAGAAGATCAAAATAGTCATTTGCAATGGAAATATCTTCCCTTCTAAAGATGAAAGTTGAGGTCAAGGTGGAGGTGAAAACTCTTTCTACCATATATGGGTAGGTATGGTCCAGCATGCACGTTCTTCCATCCCATTGCTACCTTAGCATAGGTTCTTATCTTATGAGGAATGTCATTGGATAGGTGTTCTATTGTGATCTTTTAATCCACTCTTGCATCACTATATATCTTGGGTTGTGGAACTAGGTGCCCCTACTATTGGGTATTCTAAAGCCTCCATGGTGACATTTGTGCAATGGGTTGGAGTTTCTGGGGTGGGGTATGATGAGAGTCCATCTTCCATCTTGTCTTGAGTATGATGATTTGAGGAAACATGGTTTGGATGAAGCTTTTTTAGGATGAGGAGATATCCATGTGGAGTAAATATGGCTTTATCTTATTTAAAGGGACCGGTATACTGATGGTGGTTGTTCGATGGGAAGGTCAAAATGGTCTACTATATCGAAGAGAAAGAAAGTATGTTGCATGACATTATTAGTATGGTGTGTGTGGATTTGACTTGATGAGATCGAACTATGGGATGTGATTGAAGGAAAGCAAAGGTAAGGCAATGGAAGTGGGGCATTGCTAGCAAGGGTTTGAGAAAAAGGACAATGAGAGAGAGTGGAAAGTGGAGACACGAGGAAGAAGGAAGGAGGATTACGTATTGCTCTCATCACATGTTTTATTTGAGCATGAACTACTCATGGCTTGTTTTGGTGTGTTTTATTGATGGATTGAACAATTATCTTCCAACTTGTTATTGGATTAAAGTGGAACCAAAAGTCTCCTAAAAATTACAATCTCGATCTTCAATATACTTTTAGTTTCCTACTTTATTTCTTTGGATTTAAGATTCGGCAATAATGCCAAGACTAAAGTCTAGAAAAGTTTATATTTAGATCATCAGCATATAGAAATAATTTCAATGAATGTTGGACAACAACCTGACGGTCAATTACAAAGCCTCCATTGATAGCTTCAATAGCTAATCGGTTGGTTGGTTGATTGCCTCCAACAAATATACATTGCTTGAAATGTAGAGTAAACATGCTTCCATATCTGTATGTCTTTGAACAATGGATTGGCAATGTCCTTCACTAGTGATTTTTCATAATCCTTGTAACAATTATGTTAGTCTCTCTCAAGCTATATTTATGATACCTGAAATTAGAGAATAGCACACTACAAGTTAGGGCATGCTGCCATCATTTTAGCAAATGACATAGAATATGAAGCAATTAATATGCCTTTAGCTCTTAACAATGGGATTGATGGTCCCTTCACACAAATCAAACATCTATATTGGAGCCTCGAACTGCCATCGAAGTTGATTTTAGCAACACCAAGGGGAGGGAGTTACCAGCACATATATCAATTACAATTTTGATCCAAGTGCCTACTAACAAAAGAATTCTGCAAAGTTGGTTCAACATTTTAGCTAAAAATATTTAAATAGTAACTATATATTCCATGCCCTATTGGGTAGTATCAAATTGGCCACTAGCATGTCTATCAGATTTATATCTTGATGTTGAGGGCTGTAGGCCATAGCTCAAGAGAAATGGAGGAGCACCAAGGGTCCTTCATCACTTGGAGATGAAATTCAATGCCAAGAGACCAAATGAAATGAAACTGAATGTACTGTTGCAACCACAGTTACCAAATGGGCAGTAAAATTACATCTAAGAGTTTGCCATATGGCTAATACTGAAGGACTACTGAACCCACCTACTACTTAGGTGAACATACCATCTCCTAAAAGAGAAGATATAATGATCACCAATCAGTTGTATCCCAATAAGAAGGTCCTGAATATTTTTGCTAACCAATGCAACACCAAAGCCATGTCATATATTAACAATAAAATAAAATAGAGCTAAACAGGGTTGCTCTACTTGCATGGATAGAGCCTTCTATTGCCAACCCTCAATTCGTACTATTGCTTTATCCATAAAAAAAGAGAGATATTTAGAGGCCAACTTGGTACCTAATAAACATATATCTAAGTATTGCCATAGTGCATCTTTGACTTGAATTTAAGATATGCTATGAATTTAGGCATTGACCTATAAAGGCATTAATGGGTTAAATTTAATATAGGATTTGACTACATTTATAACTTAACTAGATACTATACAGTAAAAGTTCATAGTAGCTTGATGCATAGAGAAATTCTAATTATTACTTTAGTCGTCAGCAAGCAATCACCAATAAAGAATATGTGAGAGAAATTCAACCCTCCTCTTGATGGCTTGTATGCTCATGATACATAATTTTCAACCATTAATTACATTAATGCCAAAAAAAGATTTCAAACCATATTATAAAATAATATGGAGAGGTGAATAGCCTTGGTGTAAGCCTCTAGTTGATAAAAATTATGGTGTGAGTATCATTAACTAATAATACAGATCTAGGATTTAAAATGCATGCTTGAACCTATCTAATATACCAAGTATGGAAACTAAATATGTTACTACCGTTTCTATATATATATTACCATTCAACATTATCATAGGCTTGTTCTGTTAGGCTTCTCGACATTTGTGCCTTCATTAATGAATGTACAATATCTTAGACTAACATCATACTATTTATTATATTACGTCTCGCCAAAAGAGCATCTTGAGTATTAGATATTATATGAGGCATAATTTGTTTGAGTCAATTTACCAAAATTTTCATTACTAGTTTACAAATAGTGTTACATAGACTAATGACCTATATTCTTGTACTTGTGTAGAACTCTATTTATTAGGGATTTGAGATATATAAGTATCTTTCCAAAATAGGGCATAAAAGCATACCTGAAGAAACCTTTTAATGCAACAACTATATTAGCTTTAATTATGTGCCAAAAATCCTTAATGAAAAATGAGAGAAATCCATCTGAACCTGATGCTTTGTCAGGATGCATACCTTGGACTGTCTTTTAATTCATTCTCGATCGCTGTTACAAGAAGCTAATCATTTTGTTGCATAGTGACTTGGGCTATAAGACAAGGCAACCATGAGTAAGGGTCATGTTGTTGGTGTTGCTCCTTTCGCTGAAAGTATACCAATAAGATATCTCTAATGGCTTGCTTTCATTCCTCCCGATGTCGCTATGGATCCAAGAGCATGGCACTATAATTCTGATACTACCTTATAATACTGGATTGGTGAAAAAAATTTTGCATTAGTATCGCCTTCCTTACATTAGAGCATACGTAACTTCTATCTTCAAAATATTTTTAGCACAGCAAGTTTCAATGATAGGCTCACAGTGTCCCTAATGGTTATACAGGGTCCTATTATGTTAGGCCTCATTGTTGCCCCTTTTGCCTACAACTATAGAAGCATGTCTTTTAAGTATTTCTCTTTTCTAAATATATTCTTATACCCTTGAATTCTATCTGTCTTTGAAGTATTGTCTATGTTCTGAAGCATTAGCCATACCCTTGCCTCTGAAGAGTGGTTGCCTTCACATTTCCATGCTTGATGAACCAATCTATGGGTGCCTTCAAATGACATCCAGAACTTCTTAAAGCGAAATGGCTTACAGCCTATTGGCCTATAGTCTAGGATGGAGAGTAGAATGGGATAATAATTTGGTGCATATCGGGCTAAATGGAGCATCTTTGATTTTGAAAAGAGATTCAGCTAGCAGTCGGATGCAAAGACTTGATCCAATCTCTCCCATACCCGAGGTAATCCCATTTTGTCATTACACGAGGTATAAGTTAGTCTTTAAAATCCTAAATCAATCAGCCGATAGATTGTAGGAAAGCTCTAAATTCATGAATGTTATAGTCTATCCGAAATGGCCTTCCCTTTCTTATTCTTGAGGGGTAAAATGCAATTAATATCCCCCAAAAATAGTAAAGGTAACCCTATTGATCTAATTTTAGTTCTGGACTATCAAATAATCCTACGTATATAACACACTATTAGTACTAGCATAGACTACGTACTCCTATAATCTAAGAAGGGCTTGTATTTAGTGTGACTACAACCATCTATTTATCAATATCACTAAACTTACATCGTTAATATCCTTCCTCCATATAATTATAATTCTCTTGACAAACCTTTAGCTGGCACTGTATACTTGCCAAAAGGTACCAAGCATTTTGGATATTCTAGGTGAAGATCCTTCAAACAATTCTATCCCTAAAAACAACCAACATCAGGACTATACAGATGTAATACATTCCTAGTGTAATTTACAAAGGATCATTTCATAGCTCTTCTATAGTTCTAGGGAAAAAATATCATTTACATTGTAGTAGTTAGATTAGATAAACTATGATTAACACCAAGCTAATCAATGCTATTCTAAAACTAGGGGACTACATGGGTGGTGCACACTAGACCCATGATTTTCACCAAGGTGACTTAGATAACCCTCAACTATTTTATTCCCTTTTTTTATCACCTTGTCCACCCAAAGAAATTATAGGTTGCTAAAATATAATAAATGTGAATGCAATGCATTATCCTCTTGATCTACTAAGTTGCAGTGGCTGGAAGGTTATCTATCTCAATTATATTAACAAGCGGTGAAATGGCATCTCTCACATTACTGGTATGCTCATTTGATATCAATATGATTGGATGACCTTTTCCAAAAAGATAATGAAGATAATGGAGGCAATGGCTGGCCGTCGTGGTCCTCCAAGACTAGGACCCTAGCCTACAGTAAAGACTCAAAGTTTCTTTTGAGATCAACCCTTAAGGCTTTGATGGTCTTCTCTTTACTTTTGCCCTTGTGCGTCTGGCTCCGAGTGATCCTAGAGTGGTGGATGGCCTTACCTCCAGTGCATAGATCTCACCCCTTATCTCTGACTCTTCCAACTTTAGACAAGTAACCTTGGAGCCTTGTATATGACCTCCATTGCCTAAGGATATTGTCAACATTATGGTATTGACCATAACAAGATATTTTCTCTTGTGGCAATGCTAAATATTTTAGAGTTGAAAGGTGCATTTTGATAAGTGATCAAAATACATGACTTTGTTGAGAACGAAGAAGAACCC
>KE504889.1:386602-401903 GCA_000441515.1 Elaeis oleifera | reverse complement strand
TCCTAATTGATTTAAATTAGATTTAATTTAATTAGGTTTGACTTAATTTGAGGCTAATTAGATTTTATAATCCAACTAAGACTGGGATTCAAAGCCTAATTGAATTAGGTTTGACAGGATTTTGAATTGAATTCAAATCGAATTCGAATTGGACTCGAATTGAATCATGGATCCAATCTTAATTGACTTAAATCAGATTTAGTTTCATTAGACTTAACTTAATTTGAGGTTAATTAGGTTTTATAATCCAGTAGGATTTGGATTCAAAATCTAATTGAATTAGATTTTGACTGGATTTCGAATTGATTTCAAATCAAATTCGAATTGGATTCGAACTGAATCATGGATCAAATCATTTAATTTAATTAATTTTGACTTAATTTGAGGCTAATTAAATTTATAACCTAAGTAGGACTTAGATTCAATATCTAATTAAATTAAGTTTGATAGGATTTCGAATTGGATTCGAATCGGATTCGAATTGGATTTGAATTCGAATCCGATTTGAAGTGAACCCAAATAAATTTTTAGATTATTAGCGATGAAAAAGTACCACCATCATTAATTTCGTCACTAATAATATTTTCAAAAATAATTATTTTTTAAATTATTTTTTAGATTTTTTTAAAAATTATTAACGACGATAAGATTTTCATTGCTAATAATCCCAATTCATTGTCGCTAATAATTATTTATATTTAAATATTATAAAAATTTAAAATTTAAATATTTTAACGATGATTTTATCGTCGTTAATAATTAAAGTGCCATCACTAATTATATTAGTGACGGTAATATTTTTGATCGATTTTGTGGCAGCTAAAAAATATAATTAATGATAAAATTTTTTTCATTACTAATACCGTCATCAATATCGAAGGAGCTCTACAATTCCAACGCATGGTCCTAAGACCAATAGTTGGATGGCCGAGAAACATAACCCTCCAGCCAAAATCCATCCTCGCCCCGCTGAAAAGGAGATATAAGAGGAGAACCTCCTCTAAGAGCGACATGACATGGAGGTCAGTCTCCAAGCTCCACCTAGCCCTCAACTACTTCTAAACAAATCTAAAGATAAATTACAGCCAAAAATTTATCTATTGTAGTCGATTTTCACCTTGAATAGACTTCGTCAATCTCCTCATTTGAGAAGACGACCATCCAAATGAATCTCTCCTGGAATACTGCGATCTCTTCTGGCAATATCCTACCATCTGCCACTGAAATTGACATATCTCTTGAACCACCTACGACCAGGAGCAACCCAGCTCCCCCTAATGTCACCATGGTCTAGGAACTTCAAGGAGGAGATGAAGCTGCCTCCCTGTTGCCCATATTAATTAGTGACGTTGCTATCCTCATCAATTCTTGCTGAATGTATATAGAATCGAGATCCATGGAGAAAAGAGGGGAAGAATGAAACCCTTGCTAAATTCTTCTTTTTTTTTTTTGGGTTAAGGAAGTATAGTTATTATTGAATAAAAAATCATCCAAGATAAGAATAAAAAGGCCTGGAGGGTTAGCCCACAAAATAGGCCAAAGATAGATACAAAAGATTACATAATATGAAAGCGGTTGGAGTATTGTAAGATAATATTTACAATAAACATTACCGGACCAAAAGTATGGGGCAAAGGTAACATAAAAAAATATGTAATAGTGTAATCAGTGTAGATAACCTTCCAAAAAGAAGAGAGAAACTGTATTGTTGGTAACATATAATTAATCAACATAAGGAACCAATGCTGTGATAACCAATTATTACATTCCTTTGATCTCTTGAGAGAGTATAGCTGACGGGACAGAAGAAAATGAAGATAAACTAGTTCTTGGCCAAAGAATTCCATGTAGCATAGAGGATTGAAGCTGTACCTTTGTGACAGTTTGAAGAAGCCAAATAAAATACACCGGTATGGTAAACCACTAAAACACAAAGCATAACATAGAGTATAATGATACCTAGAACATCATGAAGTAAAATCCCACCATGCAATGTCTTAAGATAAAGGAAACAACCTAACAGCCAGGAAAAATAGATCCAGTTGATACAGAAGTGAAGAATAAGTAATTCTTGAAGCTTGACTTAGGATCATATCATCCCAAACAGGAAAACCATGCAAACGGCTCAGCTCCCTCATACCCCCTGCAGAAGAGTTAGCACCCTCAATTCTCCCAATTTGTCTTAACAACCATAAAACATCACAAAAGCTGAAGTTATCGACTTATCATGATTATCCATGTCTAAAGAACCCAATGCCATAATTATCTATATAAAGTAAATGAAGACAGACAGCATCAAATTTGTCCATAGTGGACCACACAAATTCACCCAACAATGCCTTATTTGCTAGGTGATCAGCCACCTGGTTAGCTTCCCGGTATGTGTGAGAAACATGAAAGAATTAATGGTGTTTTTCCAGTACCAGAGATCTTTCAAGAGTGGATGATGAGTTTGAGGTGCAGCAGAATCCTTGTTAATCCAGGAGATGATGGTGACCGAATCACCCTCAAGCCATATATTGGTGGCATGAAGTTCTTGAACAGCAGCATGGACATCCAACTAAGCAGCATTCAATTCAGCAATAGGCACAGAAGTGGAAGCTAGTAGTTTACCTCCAGCTCGAATAACATAAGCATTGTGATCCCTTATTACATAAGCTACCGCAGCTTTCACATGTGATGCAGAGGCATCAAAATTAATTTTAAAAGTGCCATAGGATCGATGGGGGTAGCCTGGATACAATTGTAGAAGGTGCTATAGACAAAATGGAAGATGTACAACCACCTCAGTGCCTAGTCGGCACACTCATAGAAGAGTTATAGCTAAGCACTAAATTAGTAAAAATTTGTGCATTACGAATGAGTTGTTGTGCAAAGTGTGGAACCTGATTTAAAATTCTTTGACATCTGGATTGCCATAACACCATCCCAGATGTGCAAGAAGCAATTTCTTCCACTGCTCTATCATGGAATTTGACATAAAGTTAAATAATTCCGGCAAAGTCAGAGGTACAAACCCAACTTGGCACATTTGGCATATCAAACTCCACAAGCTCGGGCAAAAGAACAAGTAACAATAACATGAGTGCAGTCCTCAACATGTAATGCACATAGATCACAATCTTGAGAAGCAAGATAAGCAATGCCATAATGAGCAAGAAACTCTTTGCATGGAAGTTTCTCCACCCAAGTCGCTGCTAGAATGTCTTAACACGGGGCTGAAGGGGCATTTTTGAAATAGCTGCACAAGGAAAATAGGGACCAAATGTTGCTGAATAGAAAATAATTTAGTAATATCTTTAATTGTCAAAAGGCATCTGAGTGGGCCTCCAAACCAGCTGATCAGACCAGAATCTATGAGGAATGGATATCCTTTGAAGCTGTGTCATCATATCAGCAGAGAATAACTCTTGCAGCAGTTCCAATATCCAAGTTTTACATGGTGAAATGAGCTATTCTACTTTTGGATCAAGAGATTGTGCATCAATATTTAACAAAGTAGGTGAGGGAAGGAGGGGAGTAGGGGACATCCATGGGTGAGTGTAAACATTAATTTTTTCATCAGATCCTAATAACCATTGGAACTGAAATTTCACCTCATACCCAACATTACAAATTTTCAAATCGTAGAACAGTGCTGCGGTTTGTGTTACTACACCCAAGATCTAAAGAAGTAGTATTTGACTTGAACTAATTTAGCCCATAGGGAGGAAGAATCAAGCACCACCTGAGTAGCTAATTTACAAAATATATTATGCCCTCTATATACCAAGGAAGAGATGCCCAACCCATCCAGTCTTCTAGGCAAACATACAATTTTTCATGATAAAGGATGAAAACCCCTATAATCAGAATTATGTCCCCAAAGAAAAGCTCTAAACTTCATCTCTAATTTATGAACTGTAGCCAAAGGAACAAGGACTAACAATAAAACATAAAGAGGGATGAAGGACAGGATAGATTGGATAAGTGTACTTCGACCGGCTAAAGATAAATGCTTCCACTTTCAAGTCACAATTTTGTGTTAACTTTATTGAAATAAATTGAAAGTCTGATGGCTGAAGAGAATACTCAGATAAAGGGACACCCAAATATTGCCAAGTTGATCTTTCATCATGAATATGAAGTATTTGAAGAATGGAAGCTTTGACATTCATGGGTATAGTAGGGCTAAACGAGATATATGATTTGTCATAGTTCACTGCTTGACTAGAATACATACAATAAGTATCAATAAGTACAACAATACAAGCAGCATTAGTAATGGTAGCTCGAGCAAGCAAAATACAGTCATCAGCATAAAATAAATGTGAGAAATGAAGACCTTTGCACGCCTATAAACTTTCAATAGTTGATATTAAACTACACAATGCAAAAGCCTTGAGGAAAACTCAGAAGCTAAAATGAATAGATATGGAGTTAATGGGCAACCTTGCCTGAGGCCACAAAAGATGGTAAACCATTCAGTTGGTGAACTATTGATAAACAAAGCTACCTATGGGCAGTAGATACATAATTGAATCCATTTCACAAATTTAGGATGAAATCCACACTGTGACAAGATTTGTAGAAGAAATTTCCAATACACTCTATTATAGGCTTTCTCCATATCGAGTTTTAACATCCCAAGCATTTAGATCGTGTAGCTCAGACAATAGAATGCATAAATTCCTGTGCTAACAGAATAGAAGAGGTAATATGTCTATCAGGCAAAAATGACCCTTGCTTATCAGATATTAATATAGAAAGTACCAGTTTTAACCTAAGAATGATAATTTTTGCAACAATTTTATAGATAGTGTTGCATAAACTAATAGGCCAATAATCTAGTGCAAACTTGGGATTAATTTTCTTAGGTATCAATGCAATATAAATATTAGACCAAGATGCCGGAAGAGTATTTGATAGGAAAAAGTCCTGAAAATCAAGAATTACCTCTGATTTAAGTAAGAGCCAATAGTAATGAAAGAAAACGATGGGAAACCATATGTCCCAGGAGCTTTATTAGGATGCATGCACCTTAATGCCATAAAGATCTCATCCTTAGTCACTGGCTGAATTAGGGCTTCATTTTGTTGATTGAAAATTTGAGGTGTCACATAAGGATAGTCGAGAGCTGGCAAAGAAGCCTCATCAATCCATCTGAGCATAAAATAATTAAGCATGCAGCTCTTAATAGCTTCAACATCACCAAGAAGATCCCCTTGAGAAGTAGTCAAAGAAATGATCTAGTTTCTTCTTCTCCTCAGCAAGGTGGATTTATAAAATAAGTAGTGTTGGCATCCCCAGCCTGCATCCAAAGGATTCTAGATTTTTATCACTAAAGAATTTCTTATTGATATAAGTTCTAATGATATTGGCTGAGCAAAGACATCAATTGAAAGAGCAAAGAAGAAGAAAGCCCACCACACTGATCCTCCTGTATTTGAAGTGGAAGAATGTGATCATACAAATATTTGCCGGTGATAAATAAATTACCCTCTTTTTCCATCTTTGAACAGCAGCACATAACTTTTGCGGTAACAAGGTTAACTTGATCCCGGGGGTACTCATTAGTACAAAGCCAGGCTTATTGAATGACATCATAATAAGTAGAAAAAGTTAACCAAAATTTTCAAACCTAAAAGGCATAGGACCCCTAGACATCTTATCATGAATTGATAGAAGTAAAGGACAATGATCTGAAGCAAAATGAGAAAGATGCAAAACAGAAGACTCAGGGTATTTTGTAACCAAGTATCAGATGCAAATATCTGATTATCTAAAAATAAGGGCATCCCAGCTTGAGATACAATTTTGAAATTTTTTTCAGGATTTCATAACTCTAGAGGCAGATCAAGTAATCTGATCCAAATCCAAACATAAGTAACAGAATTCATCTTGGTCAGAAACCTGGACGCCATGGCTAAAGAGCCAAGAGTTGGCCAGCCAAAAACCAGAGTCCTTTATCAAGAACCTTAGTCATAACTTCCTTAGAGGGATAGTGAAACAACAACAAGCCATCAAACAAAGTAAAAATCTGGAATTGCCTCTCAATCTGCCAACGAAGCTTTATTTCCTTTTATGGATTCTCGAGGAAAACCACTACCCAAGAACTTACCGATCAAAATATGTCTCCACTGATGTATTGCCATTTTGATATCTTCATCTAAGAAAGTGATGATCTCAGCAAACTTGTGCTCAAGCACTGTAATTTGCTCTTCTGAAGCCCTAGAGGATTCCCAACAAAACCTCACTATAAGAATAGGGATTTTGCCGATGCAATATTTACCTATGCAAAATTGTGCTCTACGCAAAAATATAAACATTGGTAAAAAGAGAATAATTAGCTACACTTAAGAACAGGCATCGTAAATTATAATTATCAACGTAAACATTCTGTCGGTATTTAAACCAAAGCATCGATAATGGACAGTCTTAATTTTTATTTTTTTCAAATCATTTACCAACGCTAAAATTTGCGTAGGCAATAATCCTAATTGCCTATGCTTTCTTTCCGTAGGTAAGTAACCTCATTGCCTACGCTAACTTTGCATAGGTAAATATTTTTTTATTAATTTTTATTTTATAAAAATTTACCGACGCTAAATTAGCGTAGGTAATGAGATTAATTACCTACGCAAGACGAACGCATAGATATTTAGGTTTATTGCCTATGCAACCTTAGCATTGGTAAATGGTTTCCTTTTATTATTTTTATTTTATAAAATATTTTCTGACGTAATATTTGCGTAAGCAATAACCCTAATTGCCTACACTTCTATCTTGCAGAGGTAATTAACCTCATTGCCCATGCAAAATTTGCATCGATAATTTTTTTATTATTTTTTTATTTTATAAAAAATTTACTGATGCTAAAGTAGCGTAGGTAACGAGGATAATTACCTATGCAAGATGAAAGTATAAGGAATGAGGTTAATTACCTACAGAAAAGAGAAGCGTAGGCAATTAGGCTTATTGCCTACGCAACCTTAGTGTCGGCAAATGATTTCTTTTTATTATTTTTTATTTTATAAAAATATTTATCGATGCTAAATAAGCCTAATTGCTTATGCTTGTCTTTTTCATAGGCAATTAGACTCATTCTCTATGCTAACTTTACGTCGGCAAATATTTTTTTACTAATTTTTTATTTTCATAAAAAATTTGTCGATGCTAAATTAGCGTAGCTAATGAGGTTAATTACCTATGGCAAAGAGATGTGTAGGCAATTAGGCTTATTGCCTATGCAACCGTAGTGTCGGCAAATGGTTTCCTTTGTTATTAATTTTTTTATTTCATAAAATAATAAGCTAAATTGCCTGCGCTTCTATTTTGCATTGGTAATTAACCTCATTACCGATGCTAACTTAGTATCAAAAATATTTTTTTACTATTTTTATTTTCATAAATAATTTACCAATGCTAAATTAGCATAGACAATTATGCTAATTATCTATGCAAGAAGGAAGCATAAGCAATTAGTTTATTGCCTACACAAATTTAGCAACGGCAAATGTATTTTTTTTATTAATTTTTATTTTCGTAAATAATTTGCTGATGCTAATTTTGCATAGGCAATAAGCATAATTGCCTACGCTTCTTCTTGCGTAGGTAATTAGCATAATTACCAATGCTAATTTAGCATCAATAAATATTTTTTAATAATTTTTTATTTTTTTAAATAATTTATCATTATCTAAATAATTTATCGATATAATTTTATAATTTAAAATCTATCTTCACTGTTCATTATCTAAATAATTATCGTTAAAGTATCATGACAAAAGACTATCTTAATTCGGTAGCCCTAGCTATATCGATCAATAAAATTTGATTTCGACGGTCATGAATGACCACATGACGATCTAATAGATAGAGACCACCGATAGATCTGAAAATTTACAATGATGATATCAATGATATTTTAGCATACTATCAAAATTTTATTTCAATTAAAATCATTATCCTAGTCAATTTAGCATGGAATGATTTCGATCATTAAAAAAATAAGGATCAAAAGGCCAAACGGTATCCTTTATAAGGTAATTTTTAATAAATGATCTTTGCTACTACTTTGATCATTTATACAGTGGTGATCGTAAAATTCAAACCGCACTATATGAACTATCCCCGTTAAGCAGATCTTACAAAAGCACAAGTATAATTACTTAAGAACTCTAAGAATGAGTATCAAAAGACAAGTAGTTTTAGATGGTTTATATACATGCGATTTGAATTTACGATCACTACCATACAAATGATCAAAATAATAGCAAAGATCATTTATCTAAAAATTATCTTATAATCGGACACCATTTGATCTTTGATCACTCATTTTTCATTTAACAGTTCAAATCATCTCGTACTAAATTGATCATGATAATGATATCCGATTAAATAAAATTCTGATAGTGTGCTATAAATATCATCGAGATCATCATTATAAGTTTTTGAATCCATCGATAGTCTCTATCTACTAAATTATCACACGATCGTTCATAACCATCAAATTAATTTATTGATTAACATAGCTAGGGCTATCGGATCAAGGTGATCTTTGTGATGATACTTCAATGATAATTATTTAGACAATGAACGATGAAGATGGACTTTAATTTAAATTACCTATGCAAATTATATGTCGGCAAATTGTTTGCAAAAAATAAAAAGAAACCATTGATCTACGCAAGTTTTGCATAGGTAAAGAGGTCATTTGCCAATGCTCACATTTGCGTAGGTAATTATTTCTTTATCTATACAAATTTACATCAACAAATAGTTTTTCTAAAAAAAATTGTAATGCTATATCAACATCGTCAAAATCCTTTTCCTCACCGAACCCACTCCCGTCGAAACCCTCCTCCATTTTCATCTCCCACCAAACCCACTCCCACCGAAACCCTCCTCCGTTTTCCCTCTTATTTCTTCCTCCTTTCCTACCAAACCTGTCTCCCACCGATCGCTTTCCCTCTCTCCCTCCCTCTCCCTCGGCTCTCTCACTCCCTCTCTCCTTCTCTCATCATCAATCCTCACCGCCGCCGCCCCACCATCGGCTCCTCTGCTCTGCTCCACCTCCACACCGCATGTTGGCTGCCCTGCTCTGCTCTGCTTCACCCGGCCACCCTTGCCGATCTCTGCTATCGTGCCACCCCACTCTACTCGGCTTCACCCTCGATCCATGCCGTCATTGCCGATCAAAGGTAAGACCTTTTCCTTCTTTTTATTTCATTTCATCTAGCTAGAGGGAGGGTCGGGGAGGGAGGAGGGGGTGGGGCATTTGGGGCAGAGGATGGGTGTTGAGCTAGAGAGGGCGGGAGGGGTTCGAGGGTTCGGCCATGGGGAATGCGGTCGCAGGCGGTGCTGATGGGGGGCGGGCAGGAAGGGAGGAGGGGAGGTGGGGCGGTTTGAGGCAGAGGTGGGTGAGGATGGGATCAGGCCCAACGGAGTACATTAGGGCTGAGGAGGGAGAGGGCATGGATGAGGCGACAGCGGTGGAGGCTTGGGGAGGGAGGAGGGGGTGGGCGGTTTGAGGTAGAGAATGGGTGGGGATGGGATCGGGCCTCGCGGAGTACGTCGGGGCTGAGGAGGAAGAAGGCGTGGACGAGGGTGGCAGTAGTGGAGGCCTGGGGAGGAGGTCATGTACGTGCTCGACGTCGATGGGAAGGAAGGTGGGTAGAGAGGGGAAGGACGAGGGTCCTGGCAAAGGGGACGGCGGACAGGAAGGGCCTGGTGGAGGGAAGGGGAAGGGTGAGGGGCCTGAAGAAGAGGCCGACCACAGGCTGACCAGGCCCTAATCCAATTCAACCCATCGACTACAGGGCCAGGCCAAAAGGCCCATTTCATAAATGGGTCAGAATTTCTCAGTCCGGCCCAGCTCGACCCATTTTTAGAGCCACATAGGCTGGTCCATAGGCCCTGACCCATTTTGATAGCTCTAATGGTATCCATTTTGTATCTTGTATTTATCTTTGGTTTTATTAGTACCTATCTTTTATATTGAATGCTTATAATATATGATGAATAGGGAAATATGGGAAACATCCATATTTTCAAAGAAACTCTACCAAAATTTTTGTAAAAAAATTTCAATACAGAGCTATTCTTTTTTGATAAATTAGAAATCCATCTCTGTATGTATGTTCAGAGATGGTAATTAAATTACATTGAACCTTAGATTTCTGTTCAAGAGTCGCTCATATATTGAACGACTCTTAGATGCCCCAATTTTGGATATTTGAAAAAGTTTTAATCTTATTATTATTAATAATTGATATTTTATTTCATAATATTACACCATGAAATACATGAAAGAGCCATTTATATTTTATCATTGCTTATTCCTGGACCTACAGCTCCTGATAATGAGATAGATATTTATCTGCGATCTTTAATCAATGAATTGAGAGAACTTTGGGAGATTGGTATTGTAACATACGATTCAGTCAGTAAAAAAAATTTTGATTGCATGCGATGATAATGTAGATAATTAATAATTTTTCAACATATGACAACCTATCTAGATAGAGCATAAAATGATATTTGGCATGTTCAATTTGCAACGGTGATAGCTGTTCTGTTAGATTGAAGTATGAAAAAAAATTATCTATATGTGCCATCATCGATTTTATCATCTAATCACTCTTAAAGAATCCATCAGAAGCGATGCTTCAATAGAAAGTCAGAGATGCGTAGGCCACCTTGTGTGATGAGCGAAGATGACATATTGGCACAAATAGAGGCCATTGGCAGTGTTAAATTTGGCAAAGTTTCTGAAAGTCGCAAGCAAAAGCGTAATGAATCAGAGTTGAACTGGATGAAGTGGAGCATATTTTTTACATTACCTTATTGACAATATCTCTTACATCGTCATAACATAGATGTCATGCACATTGAGAAGAATATTTATGATAATGTTATTAGAACACTTGTTAACATCAAGAAAAAATCAAAGGATAATCCAAATTCTCGGCTAGACTTGGAAGAATGGGATTACGGTATGAGTTGCACTTGGTGCCTCGTGATGGTGGAAAATTCTTAATGCCAACTGCAAGTTATATATTACATAGAGATGAGAAAAGAAGCTTTTGTAGGTGGTTAAAAATCGTAAAATTTTTGATGATTTTGCCTCCAATATTTCAAGCTGTGTAAACTTGAAAGATGACAGTATCTTGGGTATGAAGAGTCATGACTCATGTTATGATGTAGTGTCTTCTACCCATTGTGATGCGTGGCTTCTCTACTCTAGAGGTACAGAATGTACTTATTGAATTGGATATTTTTTTCAAAAATTATATTACCAGAAACTTCAAGTTGATATACTTGAGAAGCTTCAATTAGATATTGCCCTAATTCTATGTAAGCTCGAAAAAAATTTTCACCGTTATTTTTTGATATTATGGTACACTTGACGATTCACCTTCCAAAGAAGGCTTTGCTTGCCAGGCCAGTATAGTACCGATAGATGTATTCTGTTGAGTGATAATAATATTACACAAAAACTGATTTTTTACTTAATTTACAACCATTACAATTCTAATTATGTGTTGCCTATATTTATTTTTATCATTTTGTATGTGCAAACTTTTGTATAAGTTAAAACAATATGTGCGAAATAAGACACATCCAGAAGGATCAATTGCGGAAGCATATATTTCCACAGAGTATCTTATATTCTGTTTGATGTACCTCAATGATATAGAAATACGATTCAATCATAAAGAGTGCAATGCAGATAGGAAGTGGGCCAACATTGAATTTATATTATCTATTTTAAGATTAATATTTATCCCATTAGTCGAAGAAAGTACAAATATATGAAGATAGAAAAGCATGACCTGATGCATTTCTATGTACTAAATAATTACGAAAAAATCTATCATTTTATGGAGTAAGTACTTTTACATAATCAATATTATATACTTTTCATGAGATAAAATAAATAATAAGTATGTATTTATTGTAGAGAGCATAGAGATATATTTTTGTGATAAAATAATAGAGATATCGAGGGACGACATCAAAGGGAGTTTGTAACTTGGTTCAGACAATATGTAAGCGCTATAACAGTTTTATTCAATTTTTATTACATGTAATATATACAGATGATTTATCGTAACTTATACGTATGCTGTTGTAGGTGATGTTAATGTATCATAATAAAGAAGATGGTGCAATTGAGGAACTATATGACTTGGCATGCCACCTCGATCTTAGGATTTCATGTTTTAGCTCATGTGTTGCTAGTGACATGAGATTTCATACAAAGGATCTTAATATGCAGAGATGGACTCAAAATAGTAGAATTTTGACATTAAAAATTGATGGAGATAATGAGATTGAATACTATGGTATCCTAATGGACATTATACAGTTAAGATATGGGTTAAAATGATTTGTTTACCTGTTTAAATGCCAATGATGGGATATTAGCAATAATAAAACTGGTATTCATAAAGATGCATACTTCACAAGCGTCAACTTTGGGAGAATATGGTATCAATCCGATCCTTTCATACTCGCTAGTCAGGCACAGTAGATAATATACCTAAAGGATACAAGATATGAGGGTGAATGGCATATTGTACAAAAGATTGCACCAAGGAATGTTTATGACATACATGTTCGTTCTGAGATAGAAACAGATGAGAATTTCTTTCAAGAGGAATAGAATACAGATGACTTGGGACAGCACATTACCAACATTGGAAGCACATCTTCTCTGATCAAAAATGACGTGCAACCTGATAATATTGATATAGCAGTGAATTAAATCTAAATGTGTTGGAGGATGATGATGACAATGATGACAACTTCATAAATGATGACGAGAAAGATTATACATTGGTGGATTATGATGATGAAGATGTTGATAATTCTTTTGATGAAGATATAGATATTGAATAATAATATATAATTTTTAAAAATTCATATATCTTATATTCATATATCATTTAGTATTGATGTAATTTTATCCATATTATATTATCTCTAATATATTGTTTGATACAGGCATGCTATCGGGAGGACAATCACATAGGGAGGCCCACGTAGAGATTCTGAGGCAGGCACATCATCTCCTACCATGACAGATTGATTTTATATATTATATTTTTTATATTTAATTTATTTAATTTTTATCATGTATAAATAATTAATTTTAAGCTATGCCACCAGGAGGACCATCTAACAGGAGGGGGCCACAAGGAGATATCGGTACGTCTTCATTTCAGCAGCAGTCACAGTATCCTGAGGCAGGCACATCATCACCTGTCATGACAGATTGATTTTACATATTATAATTTTTTATATTTAATTTATTTTAATTTTTTATCATGTATAAATAACTGATTTTAAGTTATGCTACCAAAAGGAGCATCTGATAGGAGAGACCCACACGGAGATGTCGGTACCTCCTCATCTCAGCAACTGTCTATCAAGGTAGGCACATCATCTCCTGCTATGATAGATTGATTTTATATATTATAATTTTTATATTTAATATATTTAAATTTTATCATGTATAAATAACTGATTTTAAGCTTTTATTTTACTATAGCTGATACTGTGATTAGGCGGACTAGTGGAGTCGCCAGAAATGAGAAGTTGGAGGAGTGGAGGAGGGCACATCTCGGAGAGAGGATGAGGGTTGTCATCCCATCGAAATATATAATGCCACTTCAGTGCCACATCAGCGATCCACACGTGTGTGAGATTGGTATCATTGTCCAAGCATATGCTCCCTTGACGATGTTCGACTAACAGAGAGTTTCGAGGCCATAGAAGCAGATCCTCCTTGACCATTTACAGATAACTAAATACAAATTACGTTGTATTTTGTAATACAGATCTTTCTATTTATTTTATATTTAATTTGATAATTACTTAACTTTTATTTTGTTAAATCTTATATGTTGTACATTATTTGTGCAGCATATCTTTGATATTAAGGAGATTGATACCCCACACATGCGGGAGGCTATCCTTAGGCATATGGAGAGATTGCTTAAGAGATTCAGATATGAGCTCCATAGGCATTGGAAGGAGGTCTTCAGTGCACGTGGGCGGCGGCGGCACGTAAGACATCTCACAGAAATATTTTACGCCCCAATTGGGATCTCCTCTATAACAAGTATAAGGATCCTGCATATCGAGTATAACTATTACATATAATAAAATATTAATTATTGAATTGATGTGGTATTGTAATATGTTCACTAATATCTTGAATGTATTTGCTTATTAGACCTTTTACGAAAAGAATATAGAAAATCGGTCGAGGCTCATGGTGATGCATTATGGCGGATCGAAGTCATTTGCGCAGCATCGGTATGAGCTGGTAAATGCACATACATACATCCTTAATAATTTTTTAGAATATGTGTGTGTCTGTGTACTTACATTCATAAATTTTAAAGGGACATTAAGATAGGATAGCTGTCCGGACGGATTGATGTCTACCAAAAGACCCATCGTCGGGCGACGGAGGAGTGGCTTTCTGGGATTAGGAGAGGCATGTAAGTATTAATTGATTAAGTTCTATGTTTCAATTTCAATATGAAGTTTAGATTTTTGATTATATTATTTTTTCTTTAATTAGGAGTGGATTATGGATATACTATCCCAGCCCGCCCTCAGCGCTGAGGGCTCCACCCACCCACAGATGATGATATCTATGATGAGGTGCTTGGTAGAAGATCCAGTTATATTACGGGATTGGGATATGCAGTTGTGGCCCCTAGCTCCTCTAAAGCACCACATATTTCTTGTGATGCTCGTCTGCGTGAGGTGGATGCTCGACTGCGTGAGGCAGAGAGGAGATATAAGGAGGAAATGTGTTGAGCTGAGGAGGAGCGTCGTAGATCCCAAGAGGATATTGTGGCCCTACAGCGGGTCAATATTAAACTTACGTCCCAGCTTGCAGCATTTGGGATAAAGCTCGATGAGTTATATCACTGCATGCCTCCCCTACCAACTCCCGACGTTCCTACTGATGCCTATGATGATGGCTCCACTGATGATGATGATGGATATCCTCCTGTGATCGATATTATTTTATATTATTTTAATCTATATATTTCATCATTTAGTAAATAATTAGTTTGCTAATTTAATTTTTAATCTATTGCGGGTCTGTGATATGGCTTGGCATGTGGAGTTTATTTGCATGGATGTATATATTTATATGATACTTTATACGATTGTATATATACTTATTTGCTATATGTGTGGTTGTAAAAATGAACACAATATTTTGCTATATATATATATATATATATAGTGTCATTAATTAAGTAGAATAGTAATTTGTATTCTGATATGT
>KE504889.1:371524-386187 GCA_000441515.1 Elaeis oleifera | reverse complement strand
AACTATTTATTCTATATATATATATATATATATAGTGTCATTATTAAAGTGAAATGAATTTGATTCTGATATGTATGTGAATGAAGAAGATAGTGTATATAATGTATATATTATATATATTATTGTCTATAGATTTACAAAAAAAATTATAAAAAATTAGCACGAAAGTAGTCAAATTTTTTTTGGATTAAAAAGATAATTAGCGATACAAGATAAGCATAGGTAAATAGATTTAGCGATGCTAATTAATATTGGTAAATTAAGCGTAGCATCACCAAGGGGCATGTCGGCATGTCGGACGTGCCACCATTAGCGACGCTATGTAACAATTACCGACGCTAATTAGTATCGCTAAATCTATTTACCTACGCTTATCTTGTGTCGCCAAATAAGAAAATTAGTGATGCAAAATAAATATAGGTAAATTGAAACTTCTTTCAATATAATATTTGCATCGCTCAATATATATTTACTGATGCTTTTTAGACATAAGTAAATTGATTATTTTGATACTAATTTTGCATTACTAAAAGATTTTTATCGATATTTCTATAAGCGTACCAATGATGCTTAATTTATGTGTCGGAAAAATATAATATTTATCGATGAAAAATATTAAGCATCGATAAATAAAATCAACGACTTTCTTTTTGCCAACGCTTATTTGTCGATGCATTTTACATCAGTAGTTATCTATTACGATGCTTTTAGATATTTACTATATATTTTTGTATAGCTAATTATCTTATTTTTGTAATACCTTTGAGACCTTTGAACAATCTATGACCATAGTTGCTGAAACACTTCTAGAGTTCCTCACAACCGCGAAGGCAACCCTGAAGGGGAGAGCACATCAGACTTCTTAGGCTGCAAATCCTTATCAAGAGAAGGTCCCGGTGAACAAACCCCATCGGATGAGCAGTATTACCCTCCTGGATCCTCGATTTTCCTCCGTCGAAGGAGGAAACCCTACCTTCTGTTGCCGCTTTCCCAGTCACATTTTCCCTTTCGAAGACATGACGATGTGAGTCTTAATGATCAGATTGTGTTCAGATCCTCTTTTCCCTTTTCAGATATCGCTGTGACTTTCTCTATGCTCTTTAATAGAGTTTTCTACTTTCTCTTTTTTGAATAGCACTGATACAACGTTGTTGATAGTACAGAACAATAATGTCTGGATGCATATTATGATTGTAGAAGATCTCTTTGGCCTGTGAAAATATTATTTAAAAATAAACAAATGATCACTTATTATGTTGTCTTTTTCACTTTTTGTCTTTCATAAAAGCTTCATAATGCTTATTCTTTTAAGGAACAAGAATAGATTTTAAAAATATTAATCCATTGATAGAACAAATATAATATAATAATCAAAAAAATAATCATAGTATTGCTAATTGATGATTTTTTAAATTTTAAGGTATCAATTAAAAATCTTCAATAATATACACATGTAACTTGATAAATCATTTTATTTTAACTATTAAATATTTTTTGAGAAGATTTTCAATACTTAAATTATTTTAATTATTACATAGATTATCATATATTATCTAGTCCGTTGACAAAATAAAATTAGGAATTTTGAGTGGCCATGATATGTGTGTGCAATCTAGGGTCCACGTGTTTCATTGGCCCCACATGCCACACATGACCTTCAGCATAAACGTCAATAGTGTGCACGCAAACATAGAGCAGAACACACCAAATAACAAACCTTACAAATCTAAACTATATAACATGTGAATTCCTTTCTGAAAATATACAATACCTAATCTTTTACAAACAAATGTATATTTATATGCAATTTGCTTATGCCTCTAGATCCAAACGTATAATAGGTGCTAGGTAGAACTATTGCATACTCAATTCCATGCATTTCTGGAGACACATGAAAGTTGGAGTTATATTGATTGAAAAAGCATGTGAAACTGCAATTGGGTTTAATTAATAAATATTTATAACACGAGAGGAGCCACACTTGGGATGGTGCTGCATCCATGAGCATTGGTACCGCAATAGTAGTGTGTAGAAATGGAGATGAAAGAGGTTTCGTTTAGCTCTAGGTTGATAAATTGACTAGGTTCACTAGGCATGTCAAATTGAGTAAATTAATCAAAGAATATAATCGGTAAAAGAAAAAGTGATACAAATCAAAACTTGTGGCATGAGGACTCCAATTTTCAATGGAAGTGATGAGAATTAATCAAACAATTTGAATAGGAACCCATCTGCTTAATTAAAGAAATAATTAAAATAGAAAGTGGATAATTAGAATGCAAAATAGGATGACCGATTGAGAATGCATTACACATTCTATTAGATCTTGGCACAAGCCAGACCTATATATCCACGATTACTACTGCTGAGATTTGCATTTATAGTTCGAAGAAACATGTAGCATCGAACAATACACTATAGTCATTGAAATATGTGAGAAAAACACCATCTAGTCCCTTTCTTTTTTTGATATCCAAGAATTCTCCAACCATGTTGGGATCCTCTACGGTGCATGTTTTATACTACAGAGGGCTATACAACCTTTGATAGCTACTATATCATCCATCTCAAAGACGGTGGATTGTTGTTTATCCTTATGGTATAGTGTGTTTGGCACCCTATACAGCCCTCTCTATTTCTGAAATGAACGATGCTTGTCTATCTCTGAAATGGATGACATGATAGCTATCTAAAGTTGTACAATCTTTTATAATGAAAACACATACTTCGCAACTACTTTCTTAACTGAGTTATTCTTTTTTTTTTTCCCTTTATGCCAAGAAGATGGACAAAGATAGACATGATGCCAACTCATTGATACCCAACTCTCACCAATTTGGTCACTCTAATTAGCCGCTTCTTGTTCGATAAGCCGAAAATAAGGAAAGATAGTAATCCACCTCTTTGATAGCCATTCTCTAGTAACTTGACCACCAGAAATAGTTATTACCCTCCTCCTAAAATTATCTTTTTGTTTAAACTTTCAGAAATTTTACAAATCACTTTAATGGGCCACTACCCTCCATCTTTGTTAGAACAGAATGAGTGGTTGGTGAAACTGCTTTAATCATGTGCGTGTCACATGCTATTTTCCAAATCATAGAAAGTTACTTCTAGAATATTACGAAGCAACTCACATAGCCATGTTACATTTTAGGACAAACGAAATTGTATCTTCCATATATTGTTATAAGATGGAGGGTTCATTACCTCCATTAATAAGACGGAATTCTTGCAACCGTTTCCAAAACCAAGCAATCCACTTCCCATGCTAAAATGAACTCTTATAAACACTCTCAAAGGCCAAAGTCATGCTTTCAAGCCATAACCAACTGAAAAATAAAATAATTAGAATGAAGTATGGTAGATTACAAAGCCTTTCTACATAATATTTTATAATATAATAAAATAGATAACTAGCACGATCAGCAGAGGCTATAGCACTTTGCCAATGCCCCCAAGCCACAACCAAGGAATAAGAGAATAAATCAAAAGGAAAATCAGAAGTCCGATCACCAAAAAAAAAAAATCTTATGATTTATGTAAATAAATAATTCTTGGTGCTTTATCCTCCACGTCATGTTCCATACATAACAACCAAACTTAAAATTTGTTTCGTTTTGTTATTTTTTTTTCCTTTGCACGTTTCAACTGCATTGGTTGTTATCTGACTGTTCTTCTTCATGTCCTAGTTTCTTATATAACAAACTGTAAACTGTTGGTAGGATTCCAAAAGCCTCATTCCATTATCCAAATGTGTGAAGAGAGGACGGACGTAAGATCAGACTAATGTTTAGTATCGATTCCTCATGAGGAGTTCAGCCAATTCCAATAGCTTCCGGCGATGGCGTGAGGCCGGCAATGAGTTCGTGCCGCCAGCCGACGTCCGAATTGTCATCTCCGGCGGCCGGAGCATCCCAGCCCATTCCGCCATTCTGGTATCAATATTTCCATCTCCTCCAAAATCTCATTGTGGTACGTCTTCTAGTTTGGTCTTCCATTGTTCTTCGGAATCCAGCATTCGTTATTTGGCATGCAGGCTTCGGCTTCACCGGTGCTGGAAAGATGTTGTACCGATGCCGGATAAGCTGGAATTCAGAAGAATAATCCGCATCTTGGGTGTCCCCAGCGATGCAGTGCTTGCTTTTGTTCAATTCTTCTACTCCTCCAGGTACAAACTTGACACAAACTTATAATGGATTAATTCCAATATTTCAATAATGTGATTGGATTAGAAGAGAGAGTTGAATGATGGATGGATATATGCATGGGCGTTCACAGAAGTGCATTGAGATGGAGGGAGGGGGAGGAGGCAATGGAGAGATATGGAGTGCATCTGCTGGGGCTGTCTCATGCGTACCAAGTGAAATGGCTGAAGAGAGGGTGCGAGGAGGGGGTGGCGGCGAGGTTGGTGGCTGAGGTGGTGGTGGATGTGGTGAAGTTGGCGAAGCTTTGCGACGCGCCATGGTTGTACCAGCGGTGCATGAGGCTGGTGGCCGAGGATTTTGCCGCGGTGACGCTGTCGGAGGGATGGCGTTTCATCCAGAAGCATGATCCATTGCTCCACCTGGAGATCCTGCAGTTCCTCCAAGATGCGGACCAGGTTTGTGAGTTTGTTTATTCCTTTACTATGGATAGACATTATGTAATTTTCGATTCGTTTGGTTAAGAGGAGAGAGAAAATGTGCTCAATAGCGGGAGAGGGGGAAAAAAAGAAAGAAAAAACCCTCATATTTGGTTGGAGTTAACAAAGAAGAGAGGTAAGAGAGTGGCTTTTGGATGAGAATAAGATTTCATATTTTATAGAAAGAAAAATTATGTAAGGCATGAGAAAGTCAAATTCACGTGGAAAGAAGGGTAATTTTGTTCCAAAAGTGCCCAAGCTTTTATATAGAATGAGATAAGATTTTTTTAATTAAGAATATAATGAATATTTTACATAACTTTCTCGAAAAATAGGTACTCAATTAAACATAAGCTATTCTAAAATGTGTTATTTTTCATGACCAACCAAACATGTAAAACTACTTTTATGGACATCATACGTCCAAACATCAAGTTTCTACGAAGAACCAAATATAAGGTACTCTAGAATGTGTCATTTTTTCATGATCAACCAAATATACAAAATTATTTTATATGCATCATATACTGAGGCATCAGTTTTCAAAAAATATTTCAGTAAAAAAATTATTCTTACAAAGATAAATGAGTTCTTCAATCTAGGAAGAAATTCAAATGAGTAAAGCACCATAAGTTTAGATTGAAACAATATCGAAACATGCTTTGCTAAACATTTTGTATTCTTGCATGATTTGGCTTAGGATCATTCCTTAATGCAATGGTAAAAGATTGCAATAGTGCAGGATTAAATCCTCATTCAACATTTTTAGTCTATCACCAATCCATCTGATCTTCCAAAATCCTAGATAGCCAGGATATCATCCTTTTCTTTTAAATTTATGCTTGCACCAATTTTCTTGGTTCATTGTAATTAACCAAATTGTATCACAAATACTTAATCAATTCCTGTGATTGAAAGACTTGTTTTGCATATACATTGCTCAATTAAGGATAATTTTGAAAGATAATTCAGGTGCAATTCTAGCTTAAGTGTTTTGGTTATGCTATCCAAAATTGACAAATATGCCACATTAAGGTTCTTATTTGGGTGGACTATGCACTATTAAGTATCCAGAACTGCAAAATTGTTGATTATTTACAATCTTTATGATATCTAATGTGCGCAGAGGAAGAAGAGATGGACAAGAGAGAAGGAAGATCAAGAGATGTACCAACTACTGAGCGAGGCAATGGAGTGCCTCCAACACATCTGCACAGAAGGTTGCACAGTTGTGGGGCCCCATGATAGCAAGCCTCCAAGTAGGAGCAAAGGCTCCTGTAAATTTCACACGTGTGAAGGGCTCCAACTCCTCATTTGCCACTCTGCCACGTGCAGCAAGAACTGTTCCTGGAGGTTGCATCCATTGTAAGCGCCTGTGGCAGCTCTTTCAGCTCCACTCCTCCATCTGTGACCAATCCAACTCTTGCAAGGTTCCCTCTGCAAGTGAGTGGAATTCCATATGCCATCTGCCCTCTTTATGTTGTTGTGTTTCACTCAAAATTTATTAGCTAATATGCCTATGTTCCTTGTATATTAATTTAATGCAGGCAATTTAGATCAAAGATGCAAATGGATGGCAAGGTAGATGTGACATGGAGGCTTCTGGTGAAGAAGGTGATTACTGCTAGAGTAATGTCTTCTTTGGCCAGTAGAAAGAGACCAGAAGAAGTCCGATAGACATGGTTGAGATACAGAGGCACAAAGTGACTTCTCATCATTCACTTTTCTGTTTATTTTCCTTTTTTAATTCTTTAGAACCAACAATGTTTGTTCTGTACTAGATCTTCATTCTTTGTACCCTCGTAGCATTTATTCTTTCTACATTCTGTATGAGATTTTGGCTCATACTGTATGCAACTTATTGAAGTTTGATTCAGGTGACTTGATTGATTAAGCTCTACTTGCTGAGAGATGTGTTGCATATTTTATAGTGCACTGATGTAAAACTATATAGGGCAACTATATATAGGTTATCCTAGTAGTACATGCATTCTAATATATGCACCATGGTTTCATTGGATGCTTTGCATGTTTTAACCACCAGTGCCAAGAAGGGGACTCCTGCTTGTGGAATCTTTTGAATGGTGGCTCCAATTTGTTGGTATAGAAAGTAGCTAATCAAAGATATCTATAGAACCTAAAAGGAGTCCCTCCTACGAAATTCACTATAATTCCTTCCCTTCACAGTGTAAAAAAGTAGATATGAGTAGGTTCTAGGAAGCATAATACTCTCTACTCATGCATAGAACTCACATGGTGTTGGGAGTAGCTCTGATGCCAAATTAATGAACAATATCATGTCTACATGGAATTAAATAGTCAAATAATGTATGACTTTTGTAGATCAAAACCATTCCCCCTATAGAGCTCTTAATTATCAAATATTTTCAACCATTGTTTTTCTGAAATGCTAGCGAACTAGACCTAAAGCAAGGGAAGATTCGTGTCAAGTACATCATTGTTTAAGGATTTGGAAGAAGGATCTGATAGAAAAGATGAGGTTGTTACATCCTACATCGTAAATTTAGAAAAGTGAAGTGGCTCCTAAATCTAAAAGATTTCAAAGACATAAAGCATCTCTTCATCATTGAGAGGCCAATGGAACCTACAAACTAGATATATAGAATTATAAGTGCACACAGTATCTAACTTCATCTTCATTGTAAAAGGATCCATATCCTCTTACGGGAAGCATGACATGAAAAAAGTTATTCTACCATGCAGTTTAAACGAGACCCCAGATTATTGATGCCATATATATAGCACCTTTTCTCCCTTACCAACTGTAAACTACTCTGGTGATCGTTGCCAGCCACCTAAGCTAGCTAGAGAGCAATAAAGTTGGCCACGTTGAAAATTTCTAGCCCTCCAATTCCCCCTTCTTAAATTTTCCTCCATTTCACCATGACAAGTCTGCCACTAGCATAGATTTCCATAGGATGGAAAACTCTACTTACCATATACCTAGTGACAATGCCAAAAAGAAATAAATAACCAATGAAGGTCTTCCCTTCATGAGTAAGGACATTACAGTAAAGAGCCCGTACTGGGAACCCATATGTAGCAGGATTAATGCGTGGGATTAAAGTGGATAGGGCGGGGGCATATGCCTCGGTGTTGGGCTCTTTCAAAAGCAAATTAAAGCTGGGTTTTGATAAAATCTTGTTCTGCAAGGACTGTCCATGAATGTTTGGCTTTGTTTTATGGCAATTGCTTTTCCTTCTTTTAGAGAGAAGAGGGAGCAGACACACGTACACTATAGTGATGCATCATAAAGAATCAAAGTAATTTTGATTGCTAAGCAGACGGACGCAAATAGGGGTATCAAAGACCCTTTTGTCATACCCGTGGTCGCACGTTTGATATTTTTCTCCATCTTCAACGTATCCCACCTCTTCCTCCCTGCCGCCACCTACCACTCATCTCTCCATTGTCCGACACCGCCCAATCTCCTCCATCCTCAACCCGCACCTTATCCTCCTCCTCTCCTCCTCGATCTTTAACCTGCCCCACCACATCCTTCTCCTCTATCTTCAATCCTCCCTCCTTCCCTCCTTTCCACCTCATCTTCCTCCGGGACTAAAGATTAGATTAAAGGGGAGAAGACTATTCAAAAAAACCTCTCAATTTCGACAAAATTATACTCCTCCGCCATGTATCCCACTATGAAACTAATCTTGGATTTCAAAAAACTATCACACCAGCCACACATGTAACTGGCTGTGGTAGATTAATATTGACCATCCATGTTAGATCAAACGTTCAAAATTTTGATTTTGATTAAAGATGACTTTACCCTTTAAAGTACTGTAGAAAACTCATGCTAACATACAACGACAAAGGCTAAAATGGTCATGGTAAACAATAAGCATAAGATGACAAACACCAAGTATAGAGCAATAGGAACTACAATTATAGAAATAATCATGATCACAAGAAAATAAATTTCTAGTTAAGTGGATGCTCCAACTAAAAGCAATGAGACTGTACTTGTTCTTTATTTAGCTTTTCTAGACGACTAGAGAGAGCCAACCAACCTCAGAAAGTGGCATAGATAGGGTAGGTTTTGGAAGAGGAGAGAGAGAGAGAGAGAGAGAGAAGCGAGGGAAGAAAAAAGTTGGCTATCTCTTATAAAGAAGAGGAGGAAATAAGAGGTATCTTTGAGATGAGAGAGCAGCAAAAAAGAAATAGAGAGGGAGATATAGAGTAGAGAAAGAAGAGCGAGATAAAGAGGGAGCAGAGGAGGTAGCGTGAAGAGAAAGAGAGTCGTGCGCCTCTCTCTAGTTTCATATTTTCTCTTATCTTTCTCCTTTCGTAATAATAGATCGAGAAAGAGGAGCTAAATGGAGGCATCAGAGTATTGAGATCCATGTTCATCTAATGGCTGGGGAAACAGCAGAATCTAGTCTTAAATCCAATCAAGTGGATACCTAAACGGATGATATCCTGTTACTCTAATGGCTATATTGACTAGATTTGAAACTAGATTCATCCCTCAAGTACATATCCACTCAAATTTAATCAAATTTATATCAGATGAAGAGATTCTACGTCGATAATATAAGCTATTGAATATGATCAGCTAACTCTAGACTTATTACATACCCAAAATATATGATTTGGAGATTTTAATTTAGGCATCAAATGGTCAAAAAAATTTGGAGTCTAAATAACATCAAATTATATATATTTTTTTTGATCACATGATGCACATGTTAAGGATCTCTACATTAAATGACTTTTTGATATATAAACAATTTAGAAATAATAGGCCATATCCATGGCTCGGATCATCGATATGGACCCTTCATTGTTCAACCTAAATTTAACTAATCTGAGTGGAGATTCATTCGCTAAATCCAACTTTATATAAGAAGAATTTTTGGAAGAATAAAATTTTGATTCTATGATTAGATTATGAGCTGACTGTAGCCTCCCCACTCTTAAAGAAAAAAAATATAAATTACATTAACTCTTGAGATTCAAGATAGATATAGATTCATACCAACATTTCAAATATATGCACATAACATCTAACCATTATCTTTCTATAAAATAAGTTAATACACTTCATTGACATCATCATTCTAGAATCTATCTAAATCTTAAATATTTTATTTTTTATTTTTTTATTTTTTTTTAATTTTAGGAAAAAATATTTTCGATGTTGAGTTAAATCTTTAATCATCTTAAATCTCGAGAGAATCGGTGTAATTTATCCCATGGGGAATAAAAAAGCAAAAACAAATTTGACTCTAGCACAGCTGGACTTTAGCTGTTGCTTGCGCCATCCAAGGAGTACAAATCACGAAGTCCAACCCCGTCTATCTTCTACAGTTTTACAGTCCTACACATCGAAACAGAACGAGTCAACCAGGTTGGTACAGGTCTGACGCGTGTCCCGACATGGATTCTTGCTGACAACCTGAAAGGCTCCACCACCACCCAACTTTGGATGGAAAATTTTCTTCTTTCGAGGGAGTGCCAGAGAGTTGGGCAGCCACATGCCTCGATATCTGGGCTTTGGCTAGTTGCCTTCGTCCTCCCCGAGGCCAAGACTATCAAGCTGTTCATGACTATAATATGCTTTGCTGAGTAATGTATACTTGATAGATTCAACTAGAAATTGAGCCAAAGTTTAACTTTGTTAGCAACTTAAATAACTGAAAAATGAGCCGATTCTTAGTGTTTTGGACTTTGGGGAGATGAATAGAAGCTGAGGCTCGGCTCAATGGCAAGGCCTTTTTTTCTTTTTTGGTAGAAAATGGCAAGCTTATTTGAAATCATTCAAATAACAGCTAAGGCTAGAATTTTTATGAAGCTTGGTTTGAGTTCAGAAAGTGGAAAAGAGGAAAAGAACCAATGAAACCTGCTCAACTAGTTTGGAATTAAGGTTTAATTGAGTGGAACTATTTTGCATCCGCAAATACTTTCATACAATACATAAGGCTAAGCAGTTTAATACTTGGTTCAGCTTGATCGATTTGCACCTATAGCGAAGATCCAACCTATATTAATAAGTAATAGTTTTAAAAGACTTGGCAAAAATTTTTTTCTTGTCATTTCATTTCCTAATGAAATGGTAATGGTTACACATTCTTCCAAAAAACAAAAGAGTCTCAGCTAAATGAAAAGTAGATATTACCACTAGCAACTTAAGAATTCATTCAAAGATATTAACCAGAAAATATTATTTGAATTCCTTGATTTGGTGTGAGTACCTAAGATCTCCTTAGTATATAGCTAACATGGGGCTAAACATATACCTACACAGATCTTTATAGAAGATGAATGAGATTACAAATTTAATTAAGGGATAGAAATATGAGCATGGACATCCCACCTAATGGCACGTTGGTTCCGGTTTAATTCCCATTGCCTTCCATGAAAATAAGGGCATGAAACCATCTAAGATATGCATCAATGATGAGCAGAAGATAGGTATATTACCCATTGTACCCACGCCTAGACGGCATGTTATTGGGAGACAACATACCTTCGGCTGTGGTCCATAGATGCAGCATGTGTATCCACACTAGCCAAAGAGAGAGACCATCTTCCAGAAGCTGATGTCTTGCAATGATAATGCATTACCTCCATCTCAGCATAAAATATGCTTAGAACTTTATGAATTATACTCAAGTTAGTAATATTTGCTGCTTCTTGGACACACCTTAAGCTTAGCCAATAACCGAGCTTGCAGTGCATCTAATACAAACTTCCTTCGGAGAAAAGAGGAAAAAAAAGTGGATTCATACAATAATGCTAATCTGGATTCATGAGGGTGATTTCCATAACAATAAAAATAAGATCAATATAAGAAGAAGGATCAGAAAAAAACTTATAGATTAGATTACTCCTGATGACCTTACCTGAGAAACATGAGCATACTATATAAGCCATTAATTACAACAGACCCTTTGCAAAACGTTTGATCTATAGATCCCAAATTACTACTACAAACTCAAAACAGCCCTTCCCTCTCCTGCATGTTGTCTCGGGTTTCGAGGAAAATATCTTAGATTTCCTGAGCAAGGAGGCATTAGTAATTAATCATGGATCAAAACTATTATGTATTGGTCTCCGCCGCCTAACTGAAGCATAATCTGCATTCCACCACCAAGGCATCATCTCTTTCTTTGCCACAAATCTTCCTCTTCTTGCCAGCCGCTGATCCTGAAGGCTAGTGGCGCCTTCCACATTCAATAAATTTCAAATGAAAAACAAACCATAATATGTATCAATGAGAAGATTATCTACAACACATGCATAATAATTGAAGAGTTGTTCATGTTTTGATGTACACATGATATACATGTAGAGAACAATGAAAGAGAAGATGTTTTACCGACTCTTGTTTGATAATGGAGCAAGAAGAGTCCTACAAGCATCAGAAGAACTACCCAAGCCTGCATTCTAGCAGACCCCATCCTCCTCTCTCTCCTTCTCTCTCTATTTGTTTAAATATGAACTACAAGCATGCCACATCAGAACTCAGGCTGCCTTCCTCAAGTCAAAGACATGAGACTTGCTTCAGCATGAGGGAATTTTAGTAGTTGTATTCTGTCCCTCTACTTGCATAGGTGAACTAGCTAGACTCATATTCTAAAGGGAAGAAGATTCTATAGTTTCAAGGCCTTATAGGGGTTCTATGACAAGGTGTGGGACTCGCTCTCACACCCCCCCTCCCACCCTCACCCAACCACACCCCCCACCCCCACAACCCCCTTCTTCTTGGGGACTGATATCTTTCAGAATAGTTTGTCTCATGTGAGCTCCACTAGCAGGAAAGCACATGACAGTTAAAATTAGAGGTCATCGAGCAGACAAGAGAGACATCATTAATGAGATGTTTATATATAATTAACCTTGTTGATCATCTTGAGGGCACAATGTAATGGTGAATAGGAGGCCACCACCATGAACATGTGACGGCTAGTCTTAGTGGAGTCAAGTGCAGTAGACCTCATTATTGGCCAGCATATGTATGGATGTAAAGATAAGCTCAAGACAACATAAAATCCTATGTTAAGCTCCCTTGAAACCTAGGCATTATAAAACGACTTACACAACATGCCTTTATAATCCTACTGTTTTGCATGAAATTGTTGCAGATTAAAGTATTTTGGTTTTGGATAGACCATGCTACTGGGAGTAGCTGTCTGCTTAAATCTATAGACCACCAAGTTCCCAACGAATGTTTCAATGCAATTACCTAGAGATCTCACCAGCAAGATACCTAAAGCTTTTGTGTAGTTCGCAACATAATTTTAGAGGAAGGAAAATACTTGATAAATCCAAACAAACAATTGATAATGATTTTTTTTACCGAGACGACATCAGCTTAGAAACAAATTGATATCAATCTTTGTAGTTACTTATTGTTTCAGCAATTTGGGACTAGGTTAGCTTTTATACAGTGGTAAAGTAGCCCATCATCCGAAGATTGTCAACTATTAACTGTGTGGACAATCATCAACCAATACACAAGTCAAAGTCTTGCTAGGAGTATTTCTTGGAAATTGAATTAGTTGATTTTGTTTGCTAAATTTAATTGTATTGTATAATGGCTGGGACTAGTAAGGTTGCAAGAGGAGACGAATCTGATAAGAATTCATATTTGAACTAAGTTAGCTGTGTATTTGGTTTTGTGGGGTTTGAAGGGAGTTTATCATTCCAGTTTAGTGGATAAACAATCATAAGCAGGTCAAGGATAAAGAAGGGAAAAGGATACAGGAGAGCTTAAATCATGTCCAGGATTATACATTGCTATACACCCATAATAAAGAAGAGAGACAATGTTCTCTTAATCCTCGGTATCAGAAGGAGAAACAGTAACTGCAGAATATAACATTCCTTAATCCATAAGCAACTCCGGTTCACTTCTACTCACTCTAGTAGCTGCCCTCCCCTCCCCCCTTTGCTTGTCAATCTCATAAAATTTTGTACAAACACTATCACTTATAAGTGACAACTCCCTCTTGCTTGTCAAATTCGAAGCGTCATATGCAGATAGGTCCATAATATAACAAGATTTTCCTCATCCAAACATGCATCAGAGAGGAAACACTACAGTTCTTTGTTTTACATGTGCACATGCTGTCTTTCTTGAATTATTTGGAATTTATTAAGCTAATACACAACAGATCACTATCCAACATCAATCATAATACACCCTCTGAATTTGAGCAGACGAGACTTAACAAAATTACCACCCTCTTGACTATATATATTACGACTTTATAAATCCTTACAAAGCTGTTTCCGAAGGAAGATAATCTGAAAGATGCAACACAAGAACTAAAACAGATATCTAAAATGGAGAAAGGAGGGGAAAATTTTTAAAAAGAAAAGAAAAATTCAATCTACACATGGCAGAGAACTATTCTGACCAAATATATCTGGAATACCATTCCATCTCCCCTCCTCTCTTGCTTCCCAATATCCACCTACATATTGGTAACAATCATCTTCTCTATCTTTTCTGAACCACCTGGGTTGCCATCCCTTCTCCTGTAGCTTCCTCGCCTATACAACAAACCACGCAATTTATTTCAAAGAGCACCTTCAACGTACAAAAGTAACACAACTAAAAGAATACTCGCAGTCTAGCTCCAAGTCATTGGAGAACACAGTTTTATTTTTTTCAAAATGTTTTCCCTTGGTAGGAGGATTCATACTTATCTGAACTGCATATTTACATATTGAGAGATATGTCTGCTTTAAATACTAGATCTCCAACAATGCAGAAAGAAAAATAGTAAGATATGTTTCACATTAAAAATAAGCAAAATGAATAACATACAAACTGCATTTTGAAACGTAACTCAAAGCAATTCCTGTGAATGTTCAATAGCCTTGGCACCAACCAACAAAAATAAGATTTTAATCTATGATTTGGATTATATGGTGAGGACTTCCTTCCATGAGTAGTTAATGTTAAGTATAAACCTACTAGTTTCTTTGGAATGTGTGCACATGTACCTATGTATGTAGAGAGAGAGAGAGAGAGAGAGAGAGAGAGAGCTTGCATGCTTAC
>KE504889.1:349179-363527 GCA_000441515.1 Elaeis oleifera | reverse complement strand
GTCTCCCTTTATATAGATAAGAGAGGGAACAAAGGTAAATTCAGTAAATGGAAGAAATAACAGAATTTGGCTATCATAAAAATGATGGTGGCTATATCTTGCCACTATGAAAATGATGGTGGCTGCATCTTGCTACATAGAAAATGATAGTGGCTGTATCTTGCTACTATGGAAATGATGGTGGTCGGAGATCATGGTGAATTAAGAAAACAAAACTTTGACTGCATCTTGCTACTATGAAAATGATGGTGGCTGGAGATCATAGTGAATTAGGAAGAACAAAACAACCTTGACTGCATCTTGCTACTATGAAAATGATGGTGGCTGAAGATCTTGGTGAATTAGGAAGAACAAAACAACCTTCTAAACTCGGCCTTTTCCAAGCAATAATTCTTTCAAATTCTTGTCAAATCTGATTCGCACCACATCATGCTTCTACGCACGTAAGCAAAGTCATCAATTTGGCTCTTGGATCCGTATATGACATGTGATCATCTCTTTCTTTATGATGGTGCACATCACATACCATCTTACTAAACCAATCAACCACCACGAACAAGTAGTCATGGCCATGTCTTGTCCTTGGTAAACCTCCTAGAAAATCCATCGAGATGCTCTCCTAAGGTTTGCTAGATACTGGTTGTGGGGTATAAAGTCCCAGCTTCCTATTGGAAGGCTTTGACATGCTACATAGTACACAGCCACATCTTATCACATCTTCGGCTAATATAGGTACCTTTTTAAATTCAATAGTCCTCTCCACTCCGAAGTATCCTGCAACCTTTGAAGTGTGAGCCTCTCAAATCCAACATACTCTATTAGTAGCCTAAGGGATACATAAACATATATCCTATATAGCAATCCCTCTTTAAAAGTGCATTCTGTTAATGTGCCTTTAGTTAATTTCTCCTACTCTCCTTGAAAGTCTAAATCTGTTACATAGAGATCTTTGTACTCGTGACAGAGTGGTTGAAATATATTGCAATCAATATACGGGAGACCATTGTAGTTGGAGACCAGGATAATAGATCGGCTAATTTGTTCGTAGCCCCTTTCTTGTATTTGATCACCAAGTTGAATTGCTGCAAATAAGACATCCACTTTGTGTCGAGTCTGCTGCAGCTTGGACTAGGTATTGAGAAACTGAAGTGGCTTATGATCTGTATGCACAATTGTTTCTTGTCTAATAGATATGATCGCCAATGCTTCATAGCCTTATGTAGGGCATATAACTCTATCATATATCAATAATTCAGCTATCATCCCTAGAACATCTCCAAGTGATATGCTACTAGTTTTCCATCTCGCATAAGAACTACTCCCAGTGCATACCCTGATGCATTGGCCTGATCTTATTAAAGGGTCTTTGTAGATTTGGCAATGCAAGGACGGTGCTTCGCAAATCTTCTTCTTTAAAAGTTGAAAGATATCTTCATGCTTCTTCGACCATTCAAATTTCTGGTTGGCTTTCATCAAAACATGTAAGGGTGCTGCAATTACTGAAAAGTGCCTAATGAATTTCTAATGTATCGGCATGCGCCCATCGAGCTCCCAGCCTCAGTCATTGTCTTGGGTCTAAGCCAATTTTTGATGACCCTCAACTTTCTAGGTCAATTTCAGCTCACCTCCATTAACCATGGAGCCTAAGTACACCAAACACTGATTTCCAATCTTGCACAAGGTTCATCTTTCTAGGACCTTCATGATATGCATATGTACTTCCCAAGTGTTGCTGTAGATCACAATATCGTCGAGGTACACAATCATGAAGTCATCCAAAAAAGGGCCGCAATACCTCGCTCATCAACCTCACGAAGGTGGCAAGGGCATTGTATAAACCGATCAGCATGACCAACCACTTGAACAAACCCTACCTCATCTTGAAGACCGTCTTCCAGGTGCCTTCCTCGCAAACCCAGACTTGATGGTGCCTGGATTTCAGATCCAACTTGGTGAAGTAATAAGCACATTTGAGTTGGTCTAACAGATCATCAATTTAGTGTAGAGGATACCTATTTTTTATGGTGATCTTGTTCAAGACATGATAATTGATGCATATCCTCCATCCACCATCTTCTTTGCACTGGAACCACAGGAATCCGCACGATGAACAACTGGCCTTGATCATGCCTTGGTCAAGTAGCTCCATAATCTACTTCTTGATGTCTTCGTTATCCATCACCGAGTTGCAGTAGAGCCCCAAGTTGGGCAAAGATGCATTAGCAAGCAATTGAATCCCAGGTTCAATTGCTCTTTTGGCTGGCATCCCCTTCACAACCTCGAACAAGCCTGGAAACTTCTTCAATAGTTGGCTTATCTCAGCTTTCTGACTTGGATTCAGGTTATCTATCAAAGGGCTCAACCTCTCATGTGTGACATCGGTTTCTCGTATCATCAGCAGCACAAACCTTTTGAAGGCATTAATGAGTCATTTTGCTTGGGCAGCAATCACAAGGTCTACATTTCCTTTGTTTGGAGGGCATTGATCATGAACTCCTTTCCATCCTTTTTTTTTTTTGGGTACATACGAGTGGTCACACTACTCTGGTATAAGAGCAGCCCAGAAAGTCAAAATACAAAATTTTCCACAAGACCAACGGAATACTCTCACCCTATCGCCAAGTCCGATCTCTAGAGTGCTCCGCAACAAGTGATACGACACAATCTATCATGTTGTTTGCCTCTCGATAGATATACCGCACACCACCCAACTGGAAGGCGAAGAGCGGTCCAGATGTCTGAGGGTGGATGGGCTTCTAGCTGCCTCCTGCTATCACGGCCCCATCCAATGATGATGATAGAGTCATCCTCAATGAGAATCCTCTCAATCCACAGCTCCTGTCTGATAAATATAATATCCGTCCAGACGGCATGAAGCTCAGCTTTCGAAACTGAAGGCTCGAAAAAATGAGAACCCCCAACCGCCAGCAGCCTGACATCCGGACCCGGATAACAAGTTCCGCACCACCCTCCCATCCCTGATACTGCCATCAAAGTTTACCTTCACAAACTCCGAAGGAGGGACTCCCAAGAAATGAAAATAACCCTCCAAGTCACTGCAGGAGCAGCAAGAAAATCCCAATGAACGGAGGCATCAAGGGACGAGCTAGCAGCATCGAAATGACTGTACTCCACAGTCAAATAGATCGCTCTCTCCAACACCCGATATGCAAAAACCACCTCACCTTCAAAGACCAAACTGTTTCTGAAAAGTCAAATCTGATAGGCAATGTAAACCATTCTGCCCCCCAAGTGGAGGTCATCCTATCAGTTGTGCCCCGACGAATTGCACTCAAAGAAGACACCGGCCAATGGCCCCCAGTTGTCCCCCAAGATTGGCCACCTGCCCTCCTCCAAATCAGTCTAGCCCTCAAACAACATAGAATGGCATGCTCCGTCGACTCATCCTTCAGCCCGCAGATCGGATATGAAACTAGCAACTCCATACCCTTATCTCTGAGAAACATGCATGTCAAAAGCCGGTCCCATGCAAGCTTTCGAAGAAAGAATCTCACTCTGAGATGGGTGGGTACTCTCCAAATCCAAGCAGCCTCGATCCTCCTAACCATCGCCAACCTGCACATCTCAGATAGATCTCACAAAAGAACCCTAGGACAACAAAATCGGCTCCACACTCAAATCCTGGCTATGGCGAGGATCCAATCAACAAGCGGGCCACCAAATAATCTGATGATCTCCTGCACTCTCCGGCCCTACTATCGATGCTAAGTAGGTTGCAGACATGTAAATGATCATCTACCTCACTGCTAATGTAAGTCGGCCATCGAGATAATGAAAGACTGAAAATCCAAGCATCTTGGCTCACAACCATCAAAATCTCATCTCCAATCAACCATCTGATCTGAGCCAAAACAGCAGGCCCGCGAACACAAATCTCCTTTCAAAGGAAAAGCTATTGCGGGGGCCTTGATCTGAGACTCCTGACTCCACGCCCCATACCGGACCTTCATCACCTGTTCCAAAAATAGTCCAACTGGATAAGAAATTTGACATGTCTGAAAGTCATAACCTCCCTCCTGACTAACAGAGACTGAATCCCCAGACCACCATCCCTCACAGATTGGCAAACCGCCCCTGGGAAATTTCATCATTCCCCGTCATTCCTCGAGCCCCATAAAAAATTCCGAAGCCGCTACTCCAGCCTTCTGAGACAAAAACTCGAGACGATCGTGTTGACCAAGAGGTACATCGGGATGGAATTGAGCACCAACCTTGCAAGAGTTATCCTGCCCATCATGAAGAGGGCATTGGCTTGTCAACCCTCGAGTCAATCCTGAATCCGCTGCTCCAAAGGTCTGTAGTCGGCCCTCTGGAGATGCTGACCGATGATAGGAGCACCCAGATAGGTCAAAATCCTGATCAATTCCGAGATCCCCAACCATTCCTGAATCGCCTGCTTCACCTGGATCTTCATTTTGGGCTAAAGATGACCGCAGACTTCTACAAATTTACAAACAACCCGATGTCCGATGGTAAACCCCAATAATGGATGCAAAACACCTCGCGTTCCGCACCAAGACCTACCCAATGAGGAGGCAGTCGTCTGCAAAGAGGTGCGAGAGCGACTGTGCCCCAAGGCGAGCCAGTAGGTCTCCAACACCAACCCCTGAACCCCTGCCCTCAACATCCGAGACAGCATCTGCACACAAAATAAATAGGTAAGGAGAGGGGGCAACACTCCTTTCCATCCTTTATGAAGCGATACTTCTTCATATGCCAATAGAAGACCATATCTCTATCTAAAGTTACAAGCTCTCAAGGATTACCCAGCATACATCCAAATGAACTCCTTCATAGGTTACCTCATCAATGTACCTCTTAGTTATGGTAAACTTGAAGGTGCACTACTTGGTGATCTTCAAATCAACATCTTTCTAAATCCAAACTGAAAGGATAAAAACATGAATGAGGCTTGATTTGCAACCCTAGCTTTTGAACTAGATTTTTTTAGAGATAAGGATCTTCTAGCTTCCAGGATGTACAATAGCCTCAATCATGTGGATCTTCAAGTAGAAGAGTTCTTCTCAGTCCTCATGTTTCTAAATTTGCCTCAATTGTTGTTTCAAGTTTCCTCACCATCATGCTCAGCTTGGAGTCCAGTTGCTCAGGTTCAGGCAACTCTTCAACCCCTACAACATTTAAGGCCGTCTTCCCTTTCTTCATAGAATCGCCATCATTCAGCTTCAATTCGAGGTGAAACTTCCAACACTTTTCCTTGGTGTATCCCAGAAGGATCTAATAATTATAGTAATTTTCAAATCATGTTGGCATGCTTCTTGTCCTACTCCCCTTTCTGGCTTAATTTTTTACTGCTCTTCTTGAACTTGTCGCCCATCTTGCCCTAGGCCCATTCTCCTCAATCTCTATGGCCTTCACACTAGCTTTTCTAATGTCTTCAACTTTGAAGAGCTTCAATTCTTTTCAGATGCTCTAGTGAAGACTTCCAACGTACTTCATAAAACTACATAACCATTTGATGGAGATTTCAAGGGAGATTACTTGCTTATGGTACTCGGTGATATAGTTCTGAATAGATCAATCATACTTCTACCTTAGGTACTGCCACTTGATCCACCGATCCTCTTTGTGGCCAATTGGATAAAACTACTTGATTAGGTCCTTGAATTTACTCCATGTTAAAAAAAACTATTGTTCCTCACGTACAAATTCCATCAAAAGCATGACTAGAAAACTTAAGACGAGCAAAAGTTACCATTTGGCCACCAAAGTATCCATAGATAGCAAACTAGGTTTCTAACTGGCCTAGCTAATTGTCTAGCCTTCTGCATCAACAATCCCATCGTACACGGGGACCTAAATTCGAGCTTCAACTTTAAAGGATTGAAGAGAGATTTTACATACCTCTAAGTTATTCATCCTCTTCATTGGATGGAGGATCTTTATCTCCAGACATAAGAGAGTTCGCAACAAGAGTTGCTAATGCTTGTGTTTGTGCTTGTGCAAAAGGTATCGCCAATCTGGAGACGATCTTGGTGAGTTAGGCAATCTTCTCCACTAGTTGTGTGAGATATTCCTTCATCTCATCATCCACTGAGGAAGAACTAGCAATCATACTTATCTTTGTCCTCAAAGTACTTGAAGCATGAATAGCCCTTCTCTTGATTGCTTGCATTGCTCATACTTCTGGACTATGAACTAAAATCCCCACAAATGTAGAGGACCAATACTCTAATACCAACTTGATCCAATCGGAAAGAGGAAAGATTTCTCTCAACCCGCTTAACTTGAATCTCACAAAAGCAAACTAGAAGAGAGAAGAATTTCAAAAGGCTCAAGTCTTTTTTCTTCCATTGATTAATTTAAAAATGAGAAACACAATCTCTATTTACAATAGCGCGGTCTATCCTCACACAATTCAGGTTAGATTCCTCTTTCCTGGCTTCTAGGACATCTGCTCTTGTAAAATTGGATAGAATTCCTCTTTCTGATTTTAGTTTGACAATTTTACTTAAATGGACGTATCTAATAGAAATAATCTAAAAAAATCTAAAATTCTTCGAGAGGTAAATCCCAAGTTCTATATCAAATCTGCCTTCTGTGACTTCACCAGATTCTTCTTGAATTGCAAGCTATGCCTAGTCAAAATCTTACTCGAATGGAAATTTTTTGATTTGATCAGCCCATTTTAGACCCCAAATGAAAGAATGTGGGCCTGATTGCTAGGGCACTGCCCCTAAAGGGTGAGGCATCACGGTGCAGGCCTTAAAAAGCTGTCTGATTTAACCAAAAAATCATCAAAATCAGATGTCATGCGACCAAGTTATAGCCTCTAAAAGTTTGGCTTGCAACTCGACTTTCCGATATAGCGAAACTTGCTCCTAGACCCTGTTCAGGCCTATCTGTAGTGGCCAACATGATCCACATCAAGTCCAATAATCCTCTTAAATCATAAATACACTTTGTGACCTAATGTAGCACATATCTACCGGACCACCCATAGATATCATGTGAGATAATGCCATTAACATGATAACAGAAGACTTTTAGATTGAAACTACAAACAGGCCCTTACACAATCTAATTTTTATAAATAAGAAAAGATTTATACTTGAAGCCTCATGTTTTTGTATTTATGCAGAAAATCCTAAGAGATCTAGCCCTGTCAGTAAAAAGATATACTGCCTGTTCACTTCTGTTTACAATAGGGTAACTCCAAGTTTAACAAGGTTTTTAACTACAAATTCAAGGTTAAGGACACATAAAAACAGAATGGGCACCTAAAATCATATATGGATCACAAGTGCAAGCCAAGGGCAATGAGCCTTACCTCAACAATTGTGATTACTGATTTGCATGTACTCTAACTAGAAATATGAAAGCAATCAACCAGATCTATTAGCTCTAAGAGCTAAAAGCATGTGCCAGGTAAATCAAATCAACATCTTGCTGATGTGATTAGGGGCAAACATTCCTTGAAAGAATCCCTGGGGCTTTATTATTAATATGAACATATGCAAATTTTCCATGTTAAAGCTCATGAAGGGCATTGCAGGGCTTTGAAAATCCTTGCATAAAAGCAGCTCATGGTTTTTGTTCACCACAAGTCTCTTGGGAAATATGTGATCCAAAAAAATGCAGGCTGCCAGCAAAATGAACCAAATAAATATAGATGATGGAAAAAGTGCTGCTGTTGTGGGTGTTAATGGCTGAACAAAGGCTCAACCATGGTTATTGTAGGAAGGAATATTGAAGTAGAACTCAATGAAAATAACTAAAGATTTTGGGACTGGTTAAATGCTTATTGGAAACTCATTTCCCAGAGATATGAGAATGGTTTGGCACTTGGATGAGAAAACCACAACTAGCTAGCTATCCACCAGAGATGATAGTTGCTGGAAACTTGAAGGACATGGGCAGTCCTGATCTCAGGTCAGCTTGGAATTCTAAATGGATAACAGTCTCAGTGCTAAGTACCACACAATGTAATTTGGTCCAAGTGGGCAATAACAATGCATTCAGTAAACATTTGGAGAGCTCTGCAACAGAACTTAGATAGCCCAAGAACAGCTAGAACTTGCAGACTCTGTTGGTTGGTCAAAGGAACAACATAACACCTTTTGTTCAATAATTGCCATCACCATTGTATGTGGAGGTTCATATAAATTAGGTGCGGAAATGATTGAGAAATTATTTGAACTGAATAGTATTTTTCGGAGACAAGAACTTCATTCTTAAGTTGATGGCATGGAACAACTTGTGTGGTAATCTGGCACTATAAGGGATGTGAGGCATATGAGTGCACTTGGGGAAATGATTGCATAAATACAGCAGCCAAGATGTGCTAAGAAGAAAGTGAAAGCAACATCCAACACGCCGATTATGAGGTGGATCAAAATTGGTGGGTACAAGTCATGTATTGATGCTTAATAGTGGCCAAAAAATATTCCAAATTGTGACTGGATAGGGCCATTACTTCTCAAGTTTATAGGATTCAACTGATGTACCATGCGACATAAGGGCCAGAAGGGTGCAGGTATACTCATAGATTCCACTATTAATGACCAAAATATGTTTCAGCCTTTAACTGATAATATTTAGTGTCATCAAAAGTCTAACGAGTGATTCTTGCAGCTTGAATACAATGGAACTTGTGAAGCAGGTGTTTAGATGATGCAAGAGTACAGTTCTCAGTTATTAGATGGCAGATAGCCCACTAACTAAATAGTTTGAGGCCATTGGCTGCTCATAAAACTTGTTTCATATACCCACATTGGTAATAGATAGCATAGTATTAAGTTCCACAGAACTCCACTGAAGCATTTCTCTTTCAGCCAAGACCAATCCAAAACAGATCTTGATATCAAAGAATCAGCAGAAACTAACTAATGGGATCAAATAAATGTATATAACACCAAGTAAATTTTTAACAATTTTTGTCTTTCTTATATTGCTCAGAAGCATGTTGTGTATATTAAATTTAGAGTTAAGGACTTTGATAAGATTTGAAAGCATGGTAACATTAGGTTTCAAAGATATTTCAGGTTGAACAAAATTTTTGAAATAAGCCCAGCTATCACAGAACTCACAAATCGTATAGGCATTTAAATCATCATATGTTATCTTGTCATTAAACTATAAATATAGATTTCTATCCACACAACCAACCAAAAAGATACACCAGAGGTCCCAAACATTGTATATTACCTCTTAATTTTATCTTAGTGGCTTGCTATACTTTTTAACATTCTGTATTTTCCAAAATTCTGTAGACACTCTTTTGTATTTATACAGTTTTCAACCATAAAACCCAAAACTAGAACCAAAACCACTAAATTGCCCACATGAGAACTCAATTGTTCCAGCCAAAACTGAGTTCTCAAACCTATGTATATTTTGTAGCTCGAACAGTCATTAGTACGAAGCATAAATATTTATTTATAATTTCACTAACTTGTTCCAGATATTTTGCTTCTTGACTGCAGCTTTTTCAGAGTACATTTTTGCAGGCTGATGTACTGCAAAATGCAAACATTTATGGCATCTCAATGGCAAGGAATGCAGCTGGTATGAAGATCTCTCACATTTTTTACTACAGTACAACAGCAATACCAAGATTCAAAGTTAACTCGAACGCATTACGAAATGGGATCTGTATATCACATATAACAATAAAATAAATTTCACAGTTTTTAATTTATAAAAATCATGAAACATTGAAAAGATAGACCAAAATCACGTAGACATCATCTGATCTTCAATAACAAAGAGGCGGCTCACTAGTTTGCTAATTCTGAATTTTTTGAATAATAGCTTGATCAAAGTCTACCCAGATGCAACAGAATGGAGGGGGGGGGGGGGGGGGGGGTGCGAACATGCAACTGATACTAAGTATTTCATAGACATATCATAAACATTTTACGAGCAAAGAAGTCATCAAAATACTGGCATTTTGGAATAAGCATGCTAACAGGTACCTGTCTTTGCAATTGTTCAAGCCTGAGTTTCTCCGCATTTGCCAGCTCATATTCACCATTTTCTAGGTGACGTTGATCAGGCCGAAGACGAGAGTCGGTTGGAGGCAACTTCTCCAACAAGCTAGGTGTCAACTCATTTAAGGAGATAGCAAATGGTGTAAGGTTGTAACGTGTCTGAGTGACAGACTTGTCTCGTTCCCAAAGAAGCACAGCCTCAGACATTGGATCATACCCCTTAGGCTTTGTACTCGGATCACCTAGTATATAATACATGGCTTCATCCCACTTACCCATCAACATTGCTACCTTCTTTCCTGTTCTATTATCCAGCACAAATCCATGTACCTGCATCATAAAATGGAACTATCAGTTAACAAAAAGAGGAGGTATGGGAGTAAAAAATACATAACAATACTCATCTATAATCATTTTCCATGATGATTGAAACATACAACCTAATGTTGATAAAGATAAATTAAATAATCTAGAAAGAAATTTCTCTGTTCTGCTACAAAAGTAAGTAAAACTTAGTTGCTAATATGGGGAATATACTAAATTATGAGTATAATTTACCCAGCCAAATTTCTGACAAAAACAAGTTATATAATAATTAATGATTGATGAAGATGTTCTGTTTAGATTGAAGAGGTCTTGCTAGCAAATATGGAGATCCCATCCCAATCAATATCACTGGAACAACAACGTCACTGCATTACAAGATGCCACTATGTACATTAGATAACATAAGATGATGACCATGTAAGAATAGATTTATAAACAAAGCAACGAAAATGATGATTTGTATTAGTTACCATATAACTTCTTTAATATTTTCTTCTCTTTCTGTAATGGCGGTGTTGGGGTAGTGATGTGGTGTTATCGAACAACATCAAATGCACATGTATAATTGGCCACTGAGGTTCCTAATTAGTAAACAAGTCCGAATTCTAATGTTGTATGTGGTTCATTCTCATATTGCAAAGACAGGTATCTCTGGTTTACTCAAAGAGACAGTAATCTTGATAATTAATTGATTCTTATAGTATCTCCTACATAATATTCTCAAGACATGTCTCAGTAATTGTCTACTGTATGTTCTATCTCCACTAGCTAGTTGAATAACATCAACAGTTTGTTTTTCCACGTGTACCAGAAGTCCTTCCCTGGTTAGGATCAACAAAATTCCTGAACTAACTATTGATCACTGAATCTTGCACGTGACATTCTGTTCTTAAAACAAATGAAACATGAAGATAATACACGTAATAATGTAATATATCAACTATTGTAGTGGGCAAAGCTTTTCTGACCAAACTCTTCTTTTGCAACAATACTATTAATGAGACCTTTTACCGACTAAATAGATTTTGAATACAATCAAAAGAGGAGAAAAAATAATGAGTTTAGCAATTTTTTAGAATCCTAATTTAGAAAGTGTTCTAGGTTCCTAGGTGGATTCAGAAACTCTTTAGAATGCCAATCTAAAAAAGTCAGAATCCCAATAAAAGAAATGTTTAAAATACTACAGCAAATAGTTCTTTCTTAAGCATGAGTGTAAGAAAGCCCACTCTTGAAAGTATCACAGCCATGCTTCTGCCACATGCATGGCAGCAATATGAAGTGTGGTTTTGCAAGAAATGAAGCAAAAATATGAATCCTAAAGCAATTATTCATCCAGAATGAGTGATAAGGCATCAACTTTCAAACAGAAGTTCTTTGAAGTGCTTAATGGAGTGGATATTTATTTCAGATATCTGTGTGCACTATAAAGAGTGACATATACACAGAACAACTCCACAATCATCATTGTTCACTCTAGTTTCTAAGCTGCTGCAGTTTCAGTCCGTATTGTGTTTTGGATGTTTTGTCAGGCTTAAACACCTCTTGTACCATTATGATCAGGCTTCTGATAGATTGGGGCTTATTCTGTTTTGCTGGTTTCTTTTGGACTCTTTGTTGACTCATGGCAGTTCTTTGCAGCTTCCATTTTGCTCTCTCTATGAACAACCTTGATGCATGTCCACCCAGACCAACCGCACCCAAAAAAAAATCTCAACCAAAAAAGATAAATAAATAAATAAATAAAATAAAATAAATAACAATCATCAGAAAACATTTAGCTAAACATATTGTTCCATGAGCTAGGGACAAAGTAACTGCAGAATGGAAATGCTATTTATATCATGCAGAGGTACCTGATGTGGATTTCGATCAATGATGGACTGTTCTTTAAACTTGAGCTTGCAGGAGTAATGGCCACTACCCTTTATGCGCATGGTACCATAGTGATCACAATAAATTTTACCAATTATAATGTTATATATAGAAGTGGTGACTTTACTCCATTGAAATGTTTCTCCATCTTCAAACTGGAGAGTTAGAATGCCAATAGGATCAAGCTGGATCGATCGACCCCAAAACTTTCCTTTCAGATTGGAATCACCCCAGAATTTCCATCCTCTACCTTCACAGTGACAAGCAACAATCATTGGTGGTGACTAACCTGAACCGACAAAAATTTTTGGCCAACAAACAGTTCAGTGTGATGATCACATCAGAATCTACATTATTCAAGCACAAACAGAGGACATTAATTGCTTCTGCTGGAAACGGATAGAAATGAATGGTAAAAGGAATATTACTAAAGTTTCTATTCTGTCCAAAGACATGACGTTAATGAGAACCCATAATCCAGAGTATCTTAACTAAATACGTATGCTGCACATTATTGAGAGAAGATGAGAGTGTAACCTTCTCAGAGAAGAAGCGAAGACCTTTATCTGGATAATCAGCTTCATATGTCTCCCCAAGAAGAGGGTTGAAAGGTTTGCATTGTCGACCTTCCGTTGAAGCATAGCCAGATACCGCAAATGCTGCAATGTGGAGAATCCTCATTAAGCTGTTTCCCTGCATATTTTCCAACCCATTCGCTTATGTTTCACAATCAAGCAACAGACAGCAGTCGACCACATGTAACACTATCTGTTCAATCGAATGTATAGGTTTTCTATGAACTATAATAGGAAACCAGGTGAGGCAGCTCTTAAATGAAAGTTAAAACAGCAGGTGCAGCAACTATACAGTCATAAGTTTTATATTGTTGTTACCTATCAAGAATTTTCCTACTTGTTAAGACATTTTCTTTCTATTCAATAGTATCCAGGAACTATAGCTGAGAGTCTAAAGGATATAAGTATACAATACAAAAGAAGTGCACTGAGTTTAAAAAAAAAGAAAGAAAGAAAGAAAGAAATCTAACAGGCTACTGGTTCAGGATTTGAATCAGCTGCCAGACAACTCATAAGCATTAAAAAATAAAAGGACCCATGTCCATGGCATAAACATTATGATCTTTTTCACCATTTGTTTTTATTTCAGAAGCTTGATCCACGATTCTCATGGATAGATGAAATAGATGAAAATATAAACATCTATCATGAGAATATGAGAATATGTTAGACTGGTCCAAACAGAAACAATGGCAGCCCCATGGTTTATATCTGCTTACTCATATGTGATGGCAAAAATACTTGACAACAAAAGCAATCTGACCATATCATGGCATAACTATAGCCAGGTTTTAAACTCTATGATATGGTAAATTTCACATCATTGCTGAACAGAAACTTAATGGTGGTAGTAGAAAGGTCCGCCGTATCGGGCCGAACTGCCCGGTACGGGCGTACCGAACCGGATCGGCGGCCAGCCGATCCAGTTCAGCCATTTTCCTCGAAAACCAGCTTCGAACCGCACCGAACTGGGTGATTCGGTACAATTCAGCTCCATACCGCCCAAAATCGGACGGTATGGACCAATACAGTTCGGTTCGACGTTGAAGCAAACCGTACCGACATCTCCAAGTGAACGGAGTGGGGGGGGAGTGGGGGGTGTGGGGTGGGGCCTACACTGTCTTTAGTGACAGCCCAGGTGGTTGTCTGAGAGACTCGAGAGCTCTCAGAGAACTCCCAAGCTTGTCTGAGACTAAACGAGACGTCGAAAAAATAAGAAAAAGAGAAAAAAAATTCCATCAAATTGCAGCACTGGTTCGAGGAGACGCTGATTTTTGGCCGGAAGGTAATGTATTATTCTTTAGTAAATATTTTATTTTTATGTTTTTGTTGTTAAAAAAATGATAAGAACGAAGAAGTATGAAAATAAGAGGAAATCATGCCAAAATTTTGTGATTTTGGTATGATTTGATCATATGTGATAGATTTTTGAAAGATCTACATGATGACACTAAAATCGTTGATTTTCATTAATTATATATTTTTTAAATATTTATATATATTTATTCATAAAAAATTTATTAAAAAATAAATTCAAAAAAATAAAAATCAGAGTTTCAGAATCATGTTAAAATAATTCAAGCTACTTAAATCTAACCTCGAA
>KE504889.1:236204-257066 GCA_000441515.1 Elaeis oleifera | reverse complement strand
CAAGGACAACAAAAAAAAAAATACCAAAATGGGTTTTCTCCCTAATTTCCTACAATATATCTTATATCCATTAGATGAGAATGCTGAAATGATGTTGATGAACCACTCTTCTCTGAATTCTTCTAAGGCAATCATCAAGTAGTAGACAGCCAAATCAGTATCACTGCACATTTATGTTTTCACTGGAAGTTCCAGTATCCAGTATGGAAATAGATATTAGGAAAGCTTGAATGTATTTGGGTAGGCCCACTAGCATTTAGGGTGATGTTGGTGCTTAAAGAGAGTACTTTTTACTTTTTAACACAAAAAACTACTTACTAAAAAGCAAATATTTGGTAATATTTCTATGGAGTGCTTCCACAAGAAGAAAATTCAAAAAGCACTTTTAGGAGAAGCTGGATAACCATTCTTCTAGCTTCTTGTTTTGTAAGAAGGAACTTCTGTAAAAGCAGAAGCAACACCAAACATGCCCAATTTAGCCGTACAAATGTTTCTGCAGCTGTGCAAACAGCACCAAATGTTGATATTGCAAAGCAATACATGTCTAATCAAACTATCTCTTTGCATTAGCAGGTGATTCAGCCACGTATACATTCTCTCATGTACATGATACAGGAAGTAATAGTATCCAATAAAAGAATGTAATTGGTAATTTCTATTTGATAAACTTGAGGTTATCGATTTTCATAACTTAATTTGTTGTCTTTCAACTTATTTTCTTATGATGAATCTGCACATTGTTATATAGCTATATTTAGAATTTTAGGTGCACACATTTTCATTCGAAAAACTGTTTTCTCTTTACATTTCCTTTATTTTTTGACATCAATATTGTGTTGTATATTATTGATTAAGTTGATCAGTTTGTTTTTCAGTGTGAAATGACAGGGGTTGTAGTTGATGTGGGAGATGGAGCTACACATGTTGTGCCAGTTGCAGATGGTTATGTGATTGGGAGTAGCATCAAATCCATTCCTATTGCGGGCAAGGATGTTACTCAATTTATTCAGCAGCTTTTGAAAGTATGAGGCTCATTTGTTTAATCCTCTCTACCTTTTAGAAGTCATTAGAGCTGCAGTTTGCCTAATTTCCATGGGCCATTTGCAGCTCATACACATGCAAGCAAAAATCTTATTATGAAATGCATGCCAATTTAACTGAGTTTCTTGTATATGGCCAGTGATAAGAGATCAGGCATATAAATTGGCTTGCTATATCAAGTACAGTTTGAAACCTCATTGAAGTGTTCAATTTTACATGTTAATTTTGATTATGCTCGCCCAACTTTTCCTTGAGCTCTTGATCAAGGTATGAAGTTGTGGCCAAAAACTGATCTATTTCAGTTGAAATGGGTTGGTCTCAGTTGGAATTTGGAATGGAGCCAAAACTGACACTCAAGACTTGATTTCTATCTAGTTTTGCTGGTTTCAGTTTAGTTTCAGTGGTTTGCGTAAGTTTGGCCAAGACTAAGCTAAACTAGCCATAGATGTTTCTTTTTTGAAGTTTTTTTCTTTTGGCCGTTTGTCATGTTGGAGTCATTTCGTTATTTCTTAAGCTATATGATGTCAACTTTGGTTGGTTTTTCTTTCTTGTTTATTTGCTTGAAAAGAGGAAATGGATGATAAACATCATACTGTGGCCATTTCTTTATTTCAGGAAGTGGGGAGGCTATATATGGTCACTTTTGGGTGTTTTTTTTTCCTTCTTGATATATCTGAAATCTTCATAAAGGGCCAAGATACTTCTTAAAGACTACTACATGAATGCTGAATGAGAAAAAAGATATCAATGTGGACAGTTAAGTATGAAACAACATTTTTCATAATAATAGATTCTGCTTTCTTATGTGAAAATAACTATAACATTCAATAACTATGTGAATTCAATTAAATAACCATTCAACCTTGAAATATGACAAAAAAATGCCCACATTGTAAATATTTATGAAATTTACTAGAAAATGATGAAGAAAATTGAATAAACTAAGCATTCAAAAGCTCTACTCTTGATAAATTTAATGAATTTTTGAACTACTGAAGTGTATGTATGTATGTATCTGTATTTGTTCCTTTTGAAAATTTTTTGAATTTCTTGTCAAAACTTCAAAACTTTTTCAAACCTGGGTCTTGGTGGAAGTGACTTCAAGAATATAATGGAGTCCCATTTGTGCTTTTCTATGTAGTGCTCGCAGGGTTCTTTGAATTTCTCTCTGTCTCCTAGGGCTCTGAATAGATGTGGATGACCACATCTCAAAAGAGGATTTCGTTTAATTTGTGGATCAGATGCAATTTGTTCTTTTGAAAATTTTTTGATTTTCTTGTCAAAACTTCAAAACTTTTTCAGACCTGGGTCTTGGTGGAAGTGACTTCAAGAATATAATGGAGTCCCATTTGTGCTTTTCTATGTAGTGCTCGCAGGCTTCTTTGAATTTCTCTGTCTCCTAGGGCTCTGAATAGATATGGATGACCACATCTCAAAAGAGGATTTCGTTTAATTTGTGGATCAGATGCAAGAAAATTGAAGGATGGTGGGTTGTCATTGATTCTACAATTTAACACCAGTATGTTCTCAAGTCCAAAGGCTTATTCTACTAAAAGACACGGAGATCCACTAGTTTTGATGGGTGAAGAGAAGATAGACAGAAATTTTAATTTCAAAAGTAAAAAATTACACCAAATAAAGGGGCTTTTGTCAGTTATTTGATCTGTATTCTTGTTAATTAAGAATAAATCCCCAAACTATTATCCTTGTTAATTAAGAATAAATCCACATCTATTATTTAAGTTCCTATATAAGGTCTAATTATAATCATGGTGATGTGGAGCTTATGTTGGTAGACATGCAAGGAGAGAAGTCCAAAAGACAAAGGTAAAAGAGAAAACAAAAAAGAGAGCATATGATTTCCTCCTAGCTTGATAGATTTGCTGGCTTCAAATTGAGGTCTCAGCAAATTACTTACTGCTCCCTACTTAACAAAAACTGTAAAACATGATCTTTAAAATTCATAGTAATTTGAAAAGAGAGATTTTCTTAGCTCAGTCTGGCCTTAGATTGCATCATACAACCCATTGAACAATTACCATACGAAGCAAATGTTTTCAAGCATTTCCCCCTTAATACGCATGACATATACAAAATAGCTGGAACAAATGGGAAAGAATATGGTTGCAGTTCACCAACAGTCCACATTATACTATAGAATTAATGAAAAGTTGAAAACAACAAGAAACAACCTTGTCACATAAATCTAACTACCAGACTGGTCAACCTTTATAGACCAGCCACCCCACCCCCTCAAACTTGCGGAAAAAAGAAAAGAAAAGAAACTCTCCCCCTTCTTTCTATCTCTATATCTGCAAGCTTGCATGGGGAATTGATGTTCATCATTGATCTAGTGGTTGATGGTTCATTTGCATGTACTAATTTAAGAAAACTACTTTATTGTTGGGTAGGAAAGTCATGCCTTTTATTTGAGATGCACATTATATATTTATGGTTTGGTGCTCATGATTGGCTAATTTTTCATTTGTAGGAAAGGGGAGAGCATATACCACCAGAAGACTCTTTTGAAGTAGCTCGGAAGGTGAAAGAAATGTATTGCTACACTTGTTCAGACATAGTCAAGGTAATTTTCTTGTCATAATGTTTTATTTATTATATTTTATTTTATAATGAAAATGTACTTTTCACTGTTATATCCAAGTTTGTTGAATCGGTACGTCGGTCGATACGGCTGGCGGTACGGTTCGATACGATTTCGTACCATATTGAACTGAGACGAACCGATGAAGAAAATGGGAGCCGAATCGGAAGAAGAAAAGAAGAGAGAGAGAGAGGAAGGAAGAGAGAAAGAAAGGAGGAGGGAAGGAGGGGCGGGGCCGTCGGATGGCGTCCAGCTGGCCGCCGTGGCCGCCCAATGGTGCAGTCCGCACGGGCGGTGCCACGGGCGTGAAGCAGGGGCATCGGCCCCTGTTTCACGGATTTTTTTAAAAAACCCATGAATAGGTGAAGTCGGCAACCACTTTCCGACTTCATTATTTTTTTAAAAGAATCGTGAAGTCTGCAACTGGATTGCTGACTTCATGTCTTTAATAAAAAAAAACCTCCTATGGGCCAGTTTGTTCGAAGGAGGCAGACCGGTGGAGCCGCGAAGGCCCTTCTCTCGCTCGATCGCCCTCAGGCCCGTCGGCGTGGGCTCGCCGGCCACTGAGGACCTCACGATGGAGGCAGCATCCGTCCGGTAGGTCGCCCCTCCCCTTCCTCCGAGCGCTTTCTCTCTCTCTTTCTCGCTCTCTTGAAAGCCCTATCGGGCGATACGGGGCTCGGAAGCCCTCCGGTGGCCGCAGCGGGCCACTACCGGCCTTCGGTGGCTTCCGCCTCCCTCCCTCTCCTCTCCTCTCTCTTTCTTACTTTTCCTCTCTGTCCCTCCCGATACCGCCGGTGTACTGAATTTACCGATCGAACCGTGCCGGTTCTCTGCCGGTCCAGTACAATACGGGGTGTACCGGCTGGTTCGGCATGGTACGGAAAACCATGGTTATATCTTTGAGATTGTATCTGTTGAAGATAAATAATATTGTTTTTTGGTGGATATCACTATGGTTGCTACAGAATTTGTAATTAGTCAATCCGACATTTTACTAGCTAAAGCAAATCTTACTGCTAGAGTTTCCAGTCTTAACTTCTTATGTTAATAGTTAACCGGACATAAGCTTTTTGTATAATTTGAAATGTTTTATTGATTGAGATGTCTTGAAGTAAGTACTCTAGTCTTAGTTGTTAAATTGTTACCTAATTGGTTTCAAACAAACCAAAGAGTCGAGGATTTATGTCACAGTGCGTCCCAGCACATCCTGCTGGTATTGTTCTGCTCCAATGAAAAAAATGGTACCCAGTATGCCCCTAAGACTCTAGATTGCTGATTAATTGGTATGCCGTGCCAACTGGGATAGACCAGGACATTTATGCCCTCACACTTGGGATGGTGGTGGGCCCCAAGATCTTTTTATTTCTGATTTTCCCCTCTTCATGCTTATTGTTAGTGGTTGTTCTGTTTTGTCCTGACCTGTCACAGTACCATATCAACTCGGGACCTAACCAGGGTGGGTATTGGTGTGGGACTTCAATTCTTGCCATAGACGGTGGGCATAATCATTGAACCTTCTCCTGAATATTTGATATCAGCTTTACAGTTTTGCTTCGCTGGTAGTTTTATTAAGATTTTTTGTCCGGTGTTATTTTTAAGCTTTTCTGTTTTCGTTCCTATAACTTTCATCCATGTTACCTTTCTATGTTCTTCCTAAACTGTTGAACATAGGTTTTACTAATTCTGAATACTGGAGCCTCCTTACATTTTTCCTTATATATGGCCGTAACATCTAAACTGGCTCCGTCATTTTGTTTTCAATTATTGCAACTCCTACAGGTGCTTAGTTTTGTCTCTTCCTTGCACTGTTCTTTCCAATTTTATACCACCATATTAAATTCTCATTTCTATTAAACTAATCTATTTTTCCTCTTTATTGCGCAACATGGTAAGTCATAAAACATCATATATCATAGCTTCCCTTTTTGCTGCAAATTTTCAGCAAAATATTAAGAAAACTATATCTAAATTCTTATTATTTTTTGGATCTCGATTTTTGGTAACATCCAATTTAGGACAATGCTATATCAACTTCGTACCGTTTGTTTACAAATTTACAGTATCAACTTCTGAATTTGATGGTAAGCTGATACAATCCTGCAGCTTTGTTTTGCCTATCAAACCTTCCACAGATTTTAAACCAAAGTGACAAAGCCCTCTCTTAGCTGCAAAACTTAAATGACAAGCATACCTTGTCATCAGCATCTCAGATTTTAAACTTCATAAGCATAATATTTTCAGTGTCTGAAGTTGATGGGTCTTCTTAACTCTTACTTTATATGAATGTTTCTGTACCTCTACCTGTACGTTTTTCCCCTATCTAGGTAGAGTTTCACACAGAGCTCGATATAAAGTATAATTCCAGCATGGAGGTCATTTTGTAGTTACATCTTGAAAATAGTTTATTTATAATATAGTAGAAATACTTCTTTTTATGTTGGTTATAATGCCCAGACACATTTTCATATCTCTGATTATGGTTATGCATAAGTAGCAAAATGACTCAAAGACTTTTCTTCGTTTGACCTGATCCTTAAATTCATTCCCAAGTGGAAGGGGCAAGGCTTGTTGGACATGGATTAACCAGTAGATTTTTCTGGTTCCAAAACTTTTAATTAGTGGTTCTTGCCCACAAAAGTACTTTGCTCTGCTATTACCAATTTTATCATCTTAAAGAGCATGTTAATGGGTTTTGTTATCAAATTAGTGAAGAAAAATTTACTCACTAAACATGCATAGTTATAATATCTACAGCAGCATGAGTTCTGTATGGGATGATAAGTTATTATGGTTTATGTGTTAGTATAGTTTGTCTTTGTTCACTATCTTTTACTTGTTGACCTAACTTGTCATCTAATGTTATGTCATAGAATTGCTTGTTATACCAGTCCCTTACCGGGTTAATATCATTGACCTATTTCCCTTTTGGACTTTCCATTGACTAAATATTACTTGGACACATTGCTTTGCCTGATGGATCAGCTCTTTATCAGTACATGTATATTCAGAAGCAATTTGTGCATCTGCTTCTAATAAGCTTGAGCACAATGCAAAGATTTACTGTTAATAGTATCTTAGAAGAAAAACCTCTAGCACTTTATTTAGTGATTATTTACATCATATTGTCTTAGGAATTCAATAAGCATGATAAGGAGCCCTCTAAGTACATCAAGCGTTGGACTGGTGTTAAACCAAAGACAGGAGCACCATATTCCTGTGATATAGGATATGAGCGCTTTCTTGGGCCTGAGGTAGGCTTTTCATTTTATTGTCTTGTATCCACCCCATGCCAGCATGTTTATTTGTATGAAATTATATATGTTATATGAAAAAGTTTTCAGTTATTTTTAGTTATCCAGTTGACAGAAATTTACTGTGTTGCGAAAGAGGATTATCTCTTTCAGGCCTTGCTTGAGTTATTTGTTATTGATATTTAATTTAAGGCATGTTCATCCATTGTAATTTGCAGTTGGTATTCAGTAAATTTCTCTTAAAGTTAAACAAAAAGTCATTTGAGCCAAAGGTAAATCATGGAAACCCAATAAAATCTGCAACTGGGAACTTTAATGTCCAGTAATTGAATTTATATACAGATTTGGGTATCAAAATGCGTATGTCAAGATGGATTTTAGTGTCAAACCTGTAAGATCTTTCCTTTTTAATTTCCTGTTTTGATCACATAAGATCTGCATCAGACCATCACTTGCTGGCACTACTGCTGCCACCATAATTATCACCCCTTCACCACTAGCTGCCACCACTACTGCTAGTGTGCTGCCACCAAGCTGGCTAGTTTGTTCATAGGTGCTCTTTGCTGCTCATGTTTTGCTTCCTGCCACTCTGCTTGCTTCCAGCAGAAATGTTATCACTGATGTGTGATATCTGCACTTTCTTAGATGTTTGCTTCTAAATGCTAGTATCATTTGCAATATTTGATGATCTGGTGGTATGTTGAGTTTACTCTATTCACCTTATTCGGTGCAAGGTTGCACCAACTGTAGTGAAAATTCTATTCATGAAAACCATAATCCATCCATGAATTTAGCATTGTGATCTTGGCATTGAGTCCATTCAAAAATAATTTTAGTCATTTGGCATGTTGTTCATCCATTTCGTGTTCTTCCAAAAAGGTATGTTTGATTTACACATATTTGGAATTATTGCTCCCCAATCTCCGTGTTTTCGAAACCCACTTTGTTTCTCTCGGGGTGTTAAAAGAGATGAATGGAGTAAAGATAAGGGATTTTGTTTCTCTGATATGACATTGATCAGCTTGTATAGTCTCTTTTGATTTGGGTTCCATGAAGGCTTCAAAGCAGATTCTAAACTAGGGGAACTATGACTTAAAATCTTTGCTTGTCATCCTACCCACTTAATATCTGTGCTTGCTGTCCTACCCACCCTCATATGTGAGAGAGAGAGAGAGAGAGAGAGAGAGAATCTGACTGGTTCATAGTTTTGGATGGAAATTGAAGGAAGGGAAGGACTGTTGCTTCATGGATTCAGAGGGTGTAGAGTAGGGAATGGGATAATAGGCTAGGTTTGCTGGCATTATGGGTCTTGTTTTTACTACCTATACAGAAAAACTGCCAACGTGCCAAATCATCAAAAGATAGGCTGAAAGGAATAGTTGATTACATATGATAGTAGAAATCAGGGATCTATTAAGCCTTATATAGCTCTTGATTGCCTTAGTAGAAGAAACTTATGAAAACTAAAGCATAAAATTTGTTACAAACATGGCTTAGATTATTTGCTGAAATTTTCGCTAAAGCAACTAAAGTGTTATGCAGGCGATCCATACTTGCATGAGAACTCCATATCCAATATCAGATGCATCTTAACCAAAGTTTTGTATACTAGTTATGCTAAACCAACCAACTTGTATGGGAGTTGTATGTATGGATAGGGAATTGGTTTTAACAAATTATTTTAAGCCCAATCAAATTTGAGAAAGAATAAGATGTTTTCTTTAACCCAAATGACCCGATTTCAATATGAGGCAAGCCAATGATGCTTTTTTTTTCCAAAAAAAGTTTTTTACAAGTAGACGCTTTGATATATGCAAAATTGCAGGAGTTATGGATGCCCTTTCAACATAATTATTTCTTGTATATACTTATAAATTTTTTTCTTGTTACAAATCTGCTCTTGCCATCACATGTCATACAATCATGTTAGAGATTAGTTATTTGTAATTGGAATGACAATAATGACCCAATCTCCATCCTCTCATCCATTACGGGCCGATTCAGTGACCCTTAATGTGCTTTAGGTGCTATCAAACTTGCCATTTGTCGCATCGCTTGTGCCCACTGCTTCTACAGCATCAAGGCCCTCCTTGTGCTAGCATCATCACATTTCCATTCCTTTGAAACCAAAGCCGACAACCATTTTGGTCCCTTCCATGACCTCCTCTATTGTACCCTTCCACTCCACCCTCTCCTTGGTGCATCCTATTCTCCTCGTTCCTAGACGTCCCTTGCTCAATAAGTCCCTTGCCTAGATGGTTTCTCACTCCACTGTTGCCTAGCATGAATCTCTACTGTTTAGGTCATGGCCCATGTTGACTCCTTCCACCACCATGTCTTTCACTGCCTCGTACATCTCATTGGCCCACTTCCTTGAGATCACTCTGCTCTAGAGCTACTTGACAGAATCTTAGCTATTTGAGCCAAGGCACATGGCAGCTCCTCCTACTACCCACCTTCATCTCCCCTTTTCTCCTTCCTCTCCATGTTTGCTCACATGCTTTTCTTTGCCCATGGAAGCCTTCGCGCCACCACCTCTTTTGCCACCCTTCTCACTCCTTTAACTCTTTGTTCTCCCACCCACATCTTTTGCCTCTCGAGCTGCACCTTTTCATTTCTACCTTGCATGGTTCCTAATTGTCTGGGCCAAGCCCCATGGCAACCCTTTCACCATCTCCTCACCCACCTTCCTCTCCTCCTTTGTGCACCCTTCCTTGCTTATGGTTGCCTGTCCCACCATGACCACCTCTGCCATTCCCTTCCTCTTCTTATCCAACCAAGGCCAAATCCAGTCCTAATCCCAACCAAGTCTTTTTTTCCTTCTGTTGTCTCCTAATCCTTTTCACACCCTTCTCCTCCGCCCTCAGTGGCACCTCCCACCACCACCTCCTTTGTCATCCCTGTCTTCTCCCTATCCTACCAGGCCAGATCCAGTCCTAATCTCAACCCAAGTCCCCTTCTTTTATTCCTCCTTCCCTAGTACTTCCATCCTTTCCTGGCTTTGGCAACTCCAAGGCTAATGATCATGATGGAGGGTTTGAGGAAGGTCATGGATATTGAGTTTAAGGAGCTGTGGAAAGAGATAAAGGAAGAAGGTCAAACTGAAATCCCATATCAAGGGTATAATGGTCATTCAAATTTTCTGTTCATTTTGAACCCAGTTAAAACCCAATTAACTAGCATTGCTTGATGGATTGTGATGGTGGGAATAGACATGCAAAATGAAAATCATTTTAAGGATACACAAGTAAATAATGATTTGAAAAGGCATCCATGTAATTTCACATATTTCTAATTGTAATACATAATAATTATAATTCTTATCCTAAACTTTTAATACTTGGTATTTCTGAAGCCTTGTATTACGGTTCATGCAATTAGAACCTACAAAACATCATCAAATCATATAAACGTTGTTATATGTTTTCTTTTAATTTCTTGATTTTATATGGTTTTAGAAATTTCTCCTAGTCTGGAGGTTACAAAAAATTAATTTGCCAAAGTTGTAACCTAAAACCAAAACAATTTGGTTTTAAACGAATGTGTTCTGCCCAATATGCTAGGCATATGTCTCTGACACTGAAGTTTTAAAATTTACCAAAACCCTTTCTGCATGGTTGATGACAACCTTTGGTTGTTCTTTATATTAATATATAAAGGAAGAGATTAGGTTATTTACATTGTCCACCAAGAGCAGACCCTTCAAGGTAGGTCCTGATCTTGATTAAGAATATCCCCAGTACACTGCAATCATTCTCAGAATTTTTTCTCAAGTATGTCTAACAATTCTCTCCCAAAAATATGTATCAAGCTATCAATTAATCATTTTGCTCATTGCACTTGCTATTGCAAAAGAGAAACAGTCATTGGCGTAAGCTTATAAGTGGACCATTAAGCTGAGCAATCATTGTTATTTTCTATTGCTTGATCTTACTTGCGGAATATTACTACATTTTACATTTATAAAACTCACAAATTATAATGCTTGCTAACGATTTCCAACACAAAATATTTTAATGTTCTATATTATATGCAGCTTTTCTTCCATCCTGAGATATACAGTAGTGATTTTACCACTCCTTTACCTGCTGTAATTGATAAGTGCATCCAGTCATCCCCAATAGACACAAGGAGGGCCTTGTATAAGGTATATGAGATGATAATACCATCATACCATAGTCTTATATCTAAGCGTTCATGTTCTTCATAACTGTCTTTATAATCACTGTACCAGAATATAGTGTTATCTGGAGGATCAACCATGTTCAAGGATTTCCATAGAAGATTGCAGCGAGATGTAAAAAGGATAGTGGATACTCGAATTGTTGCATCCGATGCTCGATTTGGTGGAGATGTTAAGGTAGGCAAACTCTCTCTCTCTCTCTCTCTCACTATATATATGTGTGTGTGCGCGCGCGCATGCATGCGTGCGTGTGCGTGAGCTGGGCTGATTATTTAACCTTTTCTGTTCCAGTCTCAGCCCATTGAAGTTAATATAGTCAGCCATCCTATCCAGAGATTCGCCGTTTGGTTTGGAGGTTCAGTACTTGCATCCACACCTGAATTTTATGAGGTATCTTCTCCCCCACCTTCTCTCTCTATCTTCTCCCCTCTTTCTCTCCATATTGTTATAATATATTGAATTGTATGTCCTTGTGAGGTGGAAATAAAGGCTCACTATGTTTTTAATTACTGATAGAACCTAGTAGAAAGAGGAAAATAGATTACAAGCTTTATGTTGCAGATATGTTGCTGCATGAACATTGAAGATGATGTTCATAGTCCTAAAATATTCTTGAAGAATAAATTTAAGCATCAAAAATTTGAATCAGTGTTTTAAACCATCAAACTGAACCGACATTTTTCCATGGTGGAGGTCATGGGTCAACAGTTCCACCATGATGCAATTGTGATCCAAGTGATTGTCCTAACTTCCCATTTCCTAGATCTTGATCTAAGTGACCATGAGGTAGTGTTGTCACTTGGTTGGAATGAACATATCTTGAAGTTGGATGCTCCTAAGAAGTTTTCGTGAATTCTATTGTTTCATTAGTGTAACAAATCAGGACCTCACCCAAGTTGGAAGATATTATTTGGGTTCTTTGGTCCTTTATAAGTATCCAAAATCCTCCCGGTGCATAACCAATAGAGAATTAAACACATGCCCACCTGGGTCCTCACACAATCTCTCATTTGAGTCCTGATGTCCTCGTTAGTCTAAAGATCCAAATCCAAGCAAATCCAATCACAAACACTATGATTGTTCTGCGGTCAGCTCCAAAAAGAGCTTGTGTTACAATGTCTCCTAGTCATAAATAGGTCAGGCTAGGTCTACTCTAGTATCATTTATAACAATTTAAGATCTCATTCAAAAAACTAGTTAGAAGATATTACTTTAGTTCCTTAACTTTGTATAAGTATCTAAGATTTTCATACTGCACAACCAATATGGGACTAGACACATGCCCGCATAGGTCAAAAATATAATAATAAGATTTTATAGAATTTTATATTTTGTATTTTTTAATTGTTTCCTGACCTATGCCATCATTGTACCATCAAAATATGCTACCATCCCATTCAACAGTATGGAAGTGACTAAGAGCTCTACTCCTAATTAATCTAAAAGAAAGTTGCTCTACTCATTTCCTCTTTCATTTTGCTCTGTCATCCATCTCCTGTTTGCACTCATATACTATCAGCAAAAGATGAAGATTGTTTAGTTATAGTTTTCCATTCCTTAATGATGAGGTTTACACATACAATATTTAGAACTTCACACTTTGACTGTAATGAGCATGTTGTTCTCCTCTCCTCATTTCTCATTGGCTTGCCTTCAAGTGCGGCATTATACCTGGCCATTACTCAGAAACCTCTCAAAACCTCTCCATCTCAAATGTATGGAGGAAATGTAGGAGATTCATGTGGAATCTCTCGCTTAACAGACCCCAAGCCCTTTACCTAGATCTATTTGAAGCCTTGGCCCAAATATGATCACCATCGGTTATTGACCAAACAACAATTTCTACTTATCCTACTCACTTCGGAGAGCCCAATTTTTTTAAAATGAAGAAGCAAAATCAAGATTGGAAAGACCACGAAATCACTGACCTAGAGTTTGAGGGCACTAATGGAGCCGATTATCACATAAGAGTGGAGGAGCTGATTGTTAGGCCAGGTCTTGATAGCAATTTCTACAGTGTCTTAGATGAAAGAGAAGGGGCATTAGTACTCTCAGAGAACTTGAGATGTTAACTGGTATGGGATCATGGATTGAAGAGACATGATAGTCCTTGTTGTATGACATGTATTGTATCAAAACATTTAAGGCATGATACTAGGTATGTCCCTTCCCAGCAATATCAACATCGACAGACATAAACCAGCACATTGTTATATTGTTATGAGCCTTGATGCATGGCTAGATATTTTACTAACTTGGCACTGTATAGTTTGGTACAATATCAAACTGGGCTGTCATTGGCATGAGGGATGATGGAGAAACCGTGATGAGAAGGAAGATGGGACATAAAATAGAAGAGGCGAGCAAAAGAAAGTAAGAGAAAAGGAGAAACTCATCAACTTTTATAAACTTTAGTGATAAAGATGTCATTTCCAGGTTATTGATTAGTGTTCGTGGCATTTTGATGTTATGGTGATATTAAAGGGGAGAGAAATTCCACCCATGTTTATGTTTGCCTAATTTGTAGGTTAAAACAATATAATGTAGCTCATGTTATAAAAATCTGTAGAGTTCGTATGTGTGCTTGATTATGGGTAGTAGTAATAAAATTTATGGAACTTTGATCGAATAATAATTTCTTGAAATGCTTCCCAGGTGGATAACTTATTAATATTTGAATTAGAATGAAATACATGTATGGTAGGTATCTAAGGAACCCTTAAATCACCATCAATTCATCTCAAATAACCATCTATTCATTTGTCTTCTACAAAAACAATTAAATGGAGAATCTTTTCACATTTTGATTTGCATTTTGTAGAGCTGAGATATTAACTAATAGAAACCTTTAATACTTTAAATACAAATGTTTCTTTTGCCTTTTGTACATCTGAGTCATCTTTTGTGTCAATCAATTGTTTTATCTATTCTTTACTATTGCATGAAACATAAACCACTTATAATAGGAATGTCAGTGGATTACGATGACCGGAGATGTTTCTAGGGCTAGCCTTTCTTCAGCCAAGTATGGATAGTCAACTAGAGACTGATAGCTTGAGCCATGTCTGTAATTCAGGCATAGTTTCTCATTGAGCTGTGTATAGATCAGACCTACATCATCATCATCATCATCACTGTCATCGTTGTCATTGTCGTCGTGGTCATCGTCATCATCATGATGATGAGCTTGAGGATGAGGAGGAGGTTCTATTGGATTGGTTGATCTTATTTTCATGACTAAGTCATCAACCTTCTACGAAATGGTGCCTTGGGTAAGACAAGGACCTGCCATGAAACTTTGGAGGATAAATTGTGGATAGGGAGACTCACTTTAGCGTGTGCATCGTCGAAGCAACTTCGAAAACTTGAGCATGTGCAACCTAGAGGAAACTTTGAAATTTCATTAGACGTGAGAGAGAGGGAAAATGATGCTATAAACCAAGGCAAATGTAACAAAATATTTAGAGATGCATAGGCACATACATGTGAATGGACACTTGCATACAGTGAATCTTCGCATCCACATTTTAATTATTTTAATAAGAGTTTGATATACATCTTGGTTTATACTATTACTTAAGTTGTATTGCAGCATTTGGTCGGCTAAGACCAAACTCTGTATGCTAGGGAGCACCAGGTTAGGGTTGAGCCTGAAGCTCTTGATGGTCTTGGTTTGGATCAGCCCACCAATTACCCAAGTATGAGCTGACTTAATTAGTCTGTGGCCAGGATTGAGCCTGAAAATCTTTGGAAGGCCTTGCTGCCACAGCAGAGGCCCAAATGAGCCTGACAAGGGAGAATTAGCATCTTTGTTGCATCCCATGTCCTACTCTACTGGTCCTCTTCATTGTAATCCCTAACCCTGATCCTTCTTAGTCAAATTCTAGATTGGATAATAGAAACAAAATTGAGAAATAGGGTTTCTTTTGAATGGGAGAGAAGAAACTAGGCTCAAGGAGCTGTCCATCATTGATTATGTTTAGAACATGGGGACATTGACATTACATACAATGCCCAATGAATCTCCAAATCTATAAACATCATGATCCGGTGGGAATATTACAATCACCCTTCCGTGGACTTGGAGGGCAAGATTGTGAAGGCAAGCATGCTGGCTGAAGGATGTTGGGCAAGTGGTGCCATTGGTATCTTAGATAAGGGGTGAATCACTGGGTTTCCCTTGTCATGGGGGTCAGAGCAGTAAGGATGACCATGGCTGGTGGGAATGGGAATGGGGCAAAAAATGAGGCAGTTAGGGCTGAGGACAATCTTAGCCATCCATTCAATTAATGGCCAGGATTCAATTCATGACATCTACTGATGGTGTATATGATATGTCTAACATATTAGATATTCTGTCATGTTTGGGCTTTGAGCTGGGCCCAGGCTTGCTTGAACCAGTCTAATGTTGATTCTGGTCTTAGTTTTTAGGCCTGGGCCAACCCAGACCATATATTGTTTGGCCCAAGGCCTGGTGAGAGGGATCTTGCTAAACTACTTATGTCAACCCAGCCAAGCCATTACAGTTCTTGCTTGTTTGCAACTTTCAACTGAGGTTGTGGGGTTATATGATTGTTCATCACAGTAGGATGAAACTACCATAATCAACCATCCTAAGGAGGGTATTCAAATTTCCTGACAAGTTTGTATGGAATGATTTTCTATGTGAATTTGATGCAAGCTAGTTTCAATAGAAACCTATATGGTATCATGTCGGACATATATTGTCTTTGGTTACTAGCAAACCTTCTGATTTAAAAATGCAACACTTACAAAGACTGATCTGACAAAGGCACTGGTAATTATAAACCTAATATTTATTAGGGCTGCAACACTCAATGCTATATCGTGTATCAACATCATGACATATGGTCGTTCATGTTTGGGCTGGCTCCCAAGGTTTAAATGTTTAATGTGTTATTATGAATTTTAGGAGTTCAGTCTGCCTTTGCTTTCCATTGCGAAACATCAAGCTTCTCCTTGCTACATCCTTGCTGCGCTTTGTTTCCTGATCCTCCCACTTGCCTGCTTCTGTTGTTAATAGTGCTGGATATAATCAGGATGCTTGTATTTATGCAGGCTTGCCATACAAAAGCAGAGTATGAAGAATATGGGGCAAGCATATGTCGAACAAATCCGGTCTTCAAAGGAATGTATTGAAATAGAAGAAGGTTCATCTCTTCTCTGTGAAGCCACGGCAAACAACATTACTCTCCTCCGAAGCTCCCAGGTGCATCCCCATCTGTACAGCTGAGAAGAGCATGGACGGAGGGCCTTCATATTAGCTGTACAATAATACATGTTGTATCAGTAGAAAGCCTCAGGTTTAGTGCTGTCAATTGATTGTGTATTGATTTCACGGAAGTATTTATATATTTGAAAATGAAGATGAAGATAAAGATAAGGGAAGTTCCCACTTGTATCCAGATACAATACTTTGAACTACTAGATGCTGAGCAAGAACCCCGAGCTGGACGGCATTTTTAGCGTACGGCATGGCTAATTCAACACCATTTTTTCAGTATATCTCTTGCAAGTAAATCTAAACAACCAGCTGAACTTTGTGGACTCCTAATCCACATTCTTGAAAACAACACCGGCCTTTGCATCAAGTGATCTTTACTGTTCTGGATTGCATAATGTTTGATCAATATTGCAAAAATTGCTGGATGGTATCTCAAATACAAGACTGTCTTCACACATATATGCAGGTTGCTGATACCTGTCGCCAAATTTCTTTGGAAGATGTCATTCAGTATTAGGAGCAGATCTAATGGTTTTAAGAGTATCGCAGATGGTAGATTGGGTGGGGTCTAGAAATATCACTGCTTTACCCTTGTTTTGGTTTAACCAACTTAAATCGCAGGGAATGGACAGGCCAGATGTCCTACTCATTTGTAATCTTACTAGGGTGCAACCAATCCACAACAGAAGAAATAAAATAAAATAAATCAAATAATCAGGGTTTTTTGTCCATGGTATCACATATAAGTAGCATGAGGCAAAGGAATCACATGAGATTAACTAAGAATATAGCCAATTTTTTGTTAAAACAAAGGTTTTAGTTATTATTCATTCACGTCATGTATCAACATTTAGTGTTGGCACGAAGTTGGTTCCCATCATCCAAGACACATACACCTAACACATACGTATGTACATACATATATACAGACATGCATATTTTACTGAAAAAAATAAACATCCTATCATTCAAAAAAGAAACCAAGAAATTAAGCCTAAAGCCTCGTAAGAGAGAAATAACTAGATATAGACTCAACCAAAAATTTAGCAACAAGTGCAGGTCAAATTATAGAATGATAAGATAATAACAAAAGTAATTATGATTACATCCAAGAATATCTTTTGCCAAAGTTTGTTCAACCGGTACCAGAGATCGTATTGGTCGTCAACTAGTTCAATGCAATATACTAACATGATGTGTACTAGTATATACTCTATTGGTCTAACGTATATCGGAATTAGGGCAGGAAGATTGAAAGGGGCAGAGAGAGGGGCGAGAGAAAGAGAGAGAGAGAGTAGCTCGCTTAGACCATGAACAATGCCTCCTTTGAGGGCAGAGAGATCTTCAAATGCAAAGTCTCGATCCATCCATCTAATCCAAAAAATATTCTCGAATCCAAACTTTTTTTATTTTTAATCTTAGATCTAGATGACTTGGTTGTTTTTTGATGTAGATTATTATCGGTCAAAAGATGGGGAGGCCAAGGGACCTTAGATCCATGGCCTTTAGGAATGTGCAATCCATGAGGGATACTTATTAGAACTAGAGGCAGGGAATGGGAGAGGGTAGAGAGAGAAGAGATGAGAGAGAGATCTACTTGCTTGGGCCATAAATAATGCCTCCCTCAAATTCAAGCCTCTGATCATTTGACCCAACCTAGAAAGGTCCTCGAATATATCCTAGCTTCTTGATCTTAGGTTTGATAGCTCGGTTGCTTTTAGTACAGATCATCATCAATTTAGAGATGGGAATGCTGAGGAGTTTTGGATTGGCAACTTTTAGGAATGAGTAGCATGCACAGGATGCTCATTGGAACCAAAGGAGGGAGAGGGAGGGTGGTGAGAGGGAAGAGGGGAGAAAGATCAACTTGCCTGGGCCATGAATGACACCATAGATGCTCGAATCCAAGGCCATGATCCCTTAATCCAACCTAAAAAGGTCCTCGAATTCAAGCTTCTTGATTTTAGATTTGACGGATCAACTTTAGTGCAAATTATCATCAATCGGAAGATTGAGAGATTCAAAGGCTTCGAATCTGTGACCTCCACACACGCACACGCGCACACACACACACATACACACACACATGCACATACATATACATATACATAAAGGACCGTCGCTTTCCATCTTTCTCACTCGTAGGAGCAAATGAGTGGGCGAGTGAAGTGTGGATTGTTTGTAGATTTTGCGGATATTACATGTGATCCTGATCGTAACATCACCTCTGTCATGTTGCAAAAATTTGGTTTGAATGATACGATCTCGTCGGACTTTCAGTTGCTGCCTAAGCTGCAGAAGCTAGTGCTCTCCCGTAATCATCTCACTGGCAATATCCCGTCGGAGCTTACCAATTTGAAATATCTTCAACTATTGGATGTTTCTAATAATGCACTCGGGAGAAATATTTTGGTGAACATGGATGGGAACCCGAATATTGAAAAGATGTTAGGAATGGTGGCAGTCCAGGTACAGATTCTCCAGATTCTAGGAATGCTGATGATGGCGGAAGTAAGAAGTCCATAGGAGTTATTATGGGCTCCATCTTTGGTGCATTATGTGGTGCTCTCCTCGTCGGCTATTTGTACAACAAATTTTCTATTGGAAGAGAAAGCAGATTAAAGTTCGGAAGACCGATGACATGATGATACACCTAAGAATTCTAGTTCTGATATCGAGTTGTTGAAGGCTGCAGTTGTGGGCATTGCAAGACAGCTTTAGCAAGGATACGTTGGGATATATTGATTGATCCCTGATGCCGACTCACCGATTGATCTCCGATGTCGACTCACCTTCGCGATGGTCCGATCAACGACCGGCTCTATCTGTCCGACGGGACGACTCTGGCAACGACTACCGACGACATCCGGCCCGGAGTGTGCCGGCCGAATCGGCCAATACTGTCTCCAACCAATCGAAAGGCCGAACCTATATCACCGACTCTCTGTCGGGTGGGGCAGCCGACGTCCGACTTCTATGAGCCACCAGATCGGCCGACTGTGCTCCCGAGTCACCGCTCGACAGTCAAATCCCGACGTATAGTCTGCCAGCCCTTCCAAACGCCGTACGACTGGCGTGGACTGCTGTCCTGCCAAGAACACGACGTACGACCGTCAGGGAGCATTGACCTGCCAAAGAAGTGGGGCGCTGTCCTATCAAGGGCACAGATTAGTTCCAATGACTTGACAGTCCATCGACGATTTGACAACCCCGGCGACTTGACAACTCCCCAGTTGTCTACATCATCCCCAGTTGTCTACATCATCAGTAGCGGAGCCATACCGCCTTCTACTATAAACGGGTAAGGTAACAGCTTGAGGTAGGTCGGGAGAGATCGCGGAAGGCACTCTAACTCTTTGAAGCTCTCTCGAGCTCTCCTTCTCTCCATCACTGAGCCCCCTGATTCTTTTCTACTGTTGCTTAGTCTCTTCTCTGACTTGACCGTCGGAGGATCCCCACCGGAGGCATCTCCGGTCAGTGTGGACTTCCTTTGCAGGTGTTCGTTCCCGACGATCAAGCGACGAGGGGATTGGCCGCAACAGATTTGACGCGCTAGGAAGGGGGCACGACCTCCATAGAGCTTGAAAAATCCTTTCAAGATGACAAGAACCAGGGCTCAGCGATCGAGAGCTACCGGATCGGCGAGACACTCTTTCCGTCGGGAAGAGGCCTCCCCTCCACTCTCCATGGCGGAACCCAGCTCTCCGCATCCTATAGTGACCACGGAGGCATAGATCGCGGCAATCGTGCAGCAGATGACTGTTCTGACGGATGCGGTCAAAAGCCTCCAGCAACAACCAACTCAGTTGCCGCACCCGCCGGCGGAACAACCGGTGGCGCACCCGATGCCGTCCAGAAGCAGCCGCCAACGCCCGCGTTGGTCTCCGTCTCCTTCTCAAGAGCAGCCGTCTCAGCATTCCCACCGAGAAGGAGAGAGGCAGCCACAGCGTGACACCCACCGGTCTCGGCGCCCCTCTCCTTCCCAGTTGGAGCGAGCGAGGAAGGAGAAGCGGCCGCGGACACCGTCCGCCTCCCTCTCGGATTCGTCAGGAGGTTCGACTCCTGGGTTTCCAACACCGACTACGAACGTAGGTTCGAAGAAATCGACCGACGACTTGTCCAGCTCCAAATAGATGGACAAAAGTCTTCGAACGACGTCGACTTCCAGACCGCCCAACCTCTCTCTCGATTCATCTTCGACGAACCGATCCCTAGTCGGTTCAAGATGCCTCACGTGGAGCCTTACGATGGCTCCACCGATCTAGTTGACCACCTGGAGAGCTACAAGGCTCTCATGACAATCCAGGGGGCAACCGATGCTCTCCTCTGCATCGGCTTTCCCGTCACACTTCGCAAAGCTGCCAGGGCCTGGTACTCCGGCCTCCGCTCAAGAAGTATCCACTCCTTCGGACGGCTCGAGCATTCTTTCGTAGCCCATTTCAGCACCAGCCGGAAGTCGCCATGAACCTCGGACAGTCTTTTCTCCCTCAAGCAGGGAGAAAATGAGACGCTTCGACACTTCGTGATCCGATTCAAT
>KE504889.1:195793-210521 GCA_000441515.1 Elaeis oleifera | reverse complement strand
TCTTATTGGCCCTAGGACTCCGATTCCTTATCGGAACCGGAGAAGGGGAAGACTCCGATCGGGAGTCTTCCACCCTGTTTTCATTTTTTTTTCTTTTTTCTGGTTACTGTTTGGGCTTTCGGCCAACGGGCCAGTTATCACATCCACAATCTAAGATATTATCCTCACTAAAGTTGCCTGTAACCTCCCTTAGTAATTGTATTGAAACAACCATGCTCCCCCACTTAGCTATATTTGGGCCGCTGTCGGTCCCATTTACAATGCCTACAACTGCGCCTTCAACAACTCGATATTAGAAATAGAATTCTTTAGGTGTATCACCATGTCACTGATGTTTTGAACTTTAATCTGCTTCTTTCTCTTTTAACAAAACTTTGTTTCCTAAATAGCCAATTAAGATAGCACCACATACCACACCAATGATGGAGCCCATGATAACTCCTATAGATTATCTTACTTCCACCATCATCAGCATTTCTAGAATCTGAAAAATCCGTACCTAGATTGCCACCATTTCCAGCATCATTTCCAATATTCGGGTTCCCATCCATGTTGACCGAAATATTTTCACTAAAACTTGGAACCTTTCCCTAGAGTGCATTATTAGAAACTTTCAACAGCTGGAGAAACTTCAAATTGGTAAGCTTCGATGGGATACCGCTGGTGAGATGATTAGTGGAGAGCACTAGCATTTGCAGCTTAAGCAGCAACTAGAAGTTCGGAGAGATCGTACCATTCAAACCCAATTTCTGCAACACGATGGAGGTAATGTTACCACCGTGATGGCACGTAATGCCCATAAAATCTACAAATAATCTACTCCTAACTTGCCCACTCATTTGCTTCGGCAAGTGAAGAAAGAGGGGAAGCAGCGGTCCTTTGCTTAGTGGTATCTCTCTGCTAGGTCTATTCATCATCAGCATTCGTAGAATCTGAAGAATCCGTACCTGGACTACCACCATTCCTGGCATCTTTTTCAAAATTTGGGTTTCCATACGTGTTCACCGAAATGTTTCTATGAAAGCTTGGAACCTTCCCCTAGAGTGCATTATTAGAAACATCCAATAGTTGGAGATACTTCAAATTCGTAAGCTCCGATGGGATACTTCTGGTGAGATGATTATCGGAGAGCATTAGCTTCTACAGCTTAGGTAGCAGCTAGAAGTCCAATGAGATCGTACCATTCAAATCCAAATTTTTGCAACACAATGGAGGTGATGTTACCACTGGGATTGCACTTAATGTCCGTAAAATCTATAAATAATCCACACCTCACTCGCCCACTCATTTGCTCCAGTGAGTGAAGAAAGAGTGGAAGCAGTGGTCCTTTACTTAATGGCATCTCTCTACTAGGTTTATTTCTATTCATCATCACTAAACAGCTTAGGTAGCAATTGAAAGTCTGACGAGATCGTATCATTCAAACCCAATTTCTACAACACGATAGAGGTGATCTTATCATTGGGATTGCACGTAATATCCATAACATCTATAAATAATCCACACTTCACTTGTCTACTTGTTTGCTCCGACGGGTGAAGAAAGACGGAAAGTGGTGGTCCTTTGCTTAGTGGAATCTCTCCACTAGATTTATTTCTGTTCGTCATCCTTTGATGAGTGGCATCGCATTTCTCCCAACATTTTTTCTTCCTCCGATGTATATATATATACATGTATGTATGCATGCATATATACATGTATATATATGTGTACATGTATATATGTTTGTGTATACATATATATGTATGTACGTATGTATATATGCATGTATGTGTGTATGTGTTTATATATGTATATGGATGTATGTACGTAATGTATGTATGTGTGTGTGTGTATACATACATACACACACACACAGACATGTATGTATGTTGGTAAATATATATGTATGTATGTATACATCTATGTGTGTGTGTGTGTGTATGAATGAACGTATATGTATATGTATATATGTGTATGTATTATGTATATACATGGATGTATGTATATATATGTATATGTCTGAATATATATATATGTGTGTGTGTGTATGTTTATATGTATATATATGTGTGTGTGTGTATACATGTATTGATGTATGTATGTATGTATATACACCTATATGTACGATGTATATATACATGTATGTGTGTATGTATGTATATATACATACATACATACATACATACATATATATATATACACACACACACACACACATTCATATATATATACATACATATGTATATATACAAGACTATCTTAACACATATATGCAGGTTAGTGGTACCTGTTATCAAATTCCTTTCGAAGATGTCATTCAGGATTAGGAGTAGATCTAATAGTTTCAAGAGCATCGCAGATGGTAGATTGGGTGGGGTTCTGGAAATACTACTATCTTACCTTCTTTTTAGCTTAACCAACTCAAATCACAAGAAATGGACAAGTCAGATTTCCAACTCATTTGTTATATTCCTATAGTGCAACCAATCCATCAAAGAAAATAAATAAAATAAGCAGAGTTTTTTTGTAAGATAATTAGGGTTTTCAAGCTTCGGGTTCACGTCAGTCTATTCTACCATCCCGTTGTACTCCCACCATTGTCTCATGGTTCTAAGTTTAGCTATGGAATTTCTTGTATTGCCATTTAGTCTTCCATTGTAAGGTTGGACTTCTGTCTACAGCATCACATCCAAGTAGTATGAGGCCATGGAGCCGCATGAGATTTACTAAGAACATTACCAATTTTCTGTTAGAACAAAGGTTTTAAAATCTTATAAATTCACGTCATGTATCAAAATTTAGTGTTGACACCAAGTTGGTTCCCATCATCCACCTAACGGACACATACATACATACATATATATACATACATACATATACACACACGTACACACTTTATTGAAAAACTAGACACCCTGTCATTCAAAAAAGATCCAAAAACCAAGCCCAAACCCTCACAAGAGAGAAACTGCTAGGTATAGACTCAACTAAAAATTGAGCAACAAGTGTGGGCCAAATTACAGAAAGATAAGATAATAACAAAAGCAATTATGATTTCACTAAAGAATACTTCTTACCAAGGTTCATTCTACTGGTACCAGAGATCATATTGATCATCAACTGGTTTGATATAATATACTAATATGATGTGTACCAGTATATACTCTATTGATCTGATATGTACCAGAACTAGGGGAGGAAGAGTGAGAGGGGTAGAGACAGAGGAGGAGAGAGAGAGATCGGCTCACCTGGACCATGAACAACGCCTCCCTCGAGAGGGCAGAGAGATCTTCAAATGCAAGTTCTTGATCCCTCCATCTAATCCAAAAATATCTTCAAACTTTTTGCATTTTTTGTTCTCAGATATGATAACTTAGTTGTTTTTTGGTGTAGGTCATTTTATATCAAGAGATGGGAGGCCAAGGGCCTTAGATCTATGACTTTTAGGAACGTGCAATCAACGAGGGATGCTTATTAGAACTAGAGGGAGGGAGTAGGAGAGAGGAGAGGGAGAAGAGATGAGACAAATATCTGCTTTCTTGGCCATGAACGATGCCTCCCATAAATTCAAACCTCTGATCGCTCGACCACCTTAGAAAGGTCCTCAAAAATATCCAAGTTTCTTGATCTTAGATCTGACAGCTTGGTTGCTTTTAGGTACAGATTATCATCAATTTGGAGATGGGGATGCTGACAGGTTTTGGATTGGCAACCTTTAGAAATGAATAGCAAACAAGGGATGCTTACCAGAACTAAGAGAGGGAGAGGGAGGGTGGTGAGAGAGAAGAGGGGAGAAACATTAGCTTGCCTGGGCCACGAATGACACCACCATTGAATCCAAGGCCATGATTAATGATACCACCATTGAATCCAAGGCCATGATCCCTTAATCCAACCTAGCAAGGTCCTCAAATTCAAACTTCTTAATTTCAGATTTGATGGATTTGTTGCTTTTTAGTGTAGATTATCATTAATTGGAAGATTGGGAGGTTGAGAGGCTTTAGATCCGTGACCTTCAGAAAGGAATAGTCCATGAAGGACACTATCAACGGGATGAAAGAGAAGACTCTAGAAGAGGGGAGCATTATCATTAGCAAAACCCAATCCTAAGACACTACAAGATCCACAGCTATGGAGGTTGCAGTAGGAGTGGTGGTGGCGATGGTCGAAACACTAGAAAAGGATAGGATGGTAGGGTGAGAGAAGAAAGCGGTAAGGAGATGCACTGGAAGCTTCGAGAGAGGGTGGTGATGATTGGAAGATTTGAGAGAGAGCAAGAAGCAAAGCATGCTAATGAGGAGATGAACCAGTGAGAAGATGAGCCATGCAAAAAGATAAATCACCCAAATCAAACCGAAGGCCATTTTATATCGATAATTGACTAGCTTGAGACAATAGCCCCCAAACCAAGCAATTCGGGTTGGTTAAACTATCCTTCTTACACTCATATTCTCAAGCCATCGTAGGTTAAACATAATGGACAATAAGCCCATTTGAAATACACCCACCACAACACAAGGGTCGGCAACATGGACTACCCTTTTCCAGCAAAACCATGATATTTTAGCAAAAATAGAAAACCATTACTCCTCTTATCAATATAACCGCTGAACTTAATAACAGCTACCTCCTATTGCTACTATAGACAACTTCCAATTGCCACAACTTGTCCACTAGCATTTCTATTTATTATTGCAATCATTGAAGTAAGCTAACTACCACCATTAGCAATATTTTGCTCTCTTGAGAGACCTTCACAACTAGTACGCTTGCCGGCAAACCACCACATATTGGAATACCACATTGATGAAAATATACCCTAAGCACCATCATATTCGATCCACTCAGCCAAGAGAATTGAATATTACTATGAAATTTGGAGAACAAAGGAAGTAAGAAAAGAGAAAGGTGTAGGTCAAACCTACATCCAATTATGCCTATCCTTAAAAAAAAAAACTCTATGGGCTTGTTTGGAAAATCCTATAGAATTGGGCTGGATTCTTGTTGGATTCATACGTAGTGGACATTCTATTTGCGTAGGGCCCATATCAACCTAATATGCTCTAGTCTAAATCTTGTGGGAGGAAAAAAATGACCTCCATGAATCATTTTTTTCTTCTTACAGACCAATATAGCTATAGATAAGAACTAAAATTCTTATTGGAAATCCAGTCTAATCCCACTAGATTTCCCAAATAGGCCCTAAAAAAGATGGGAAGAGGGGAAAGATGAAAAGTTAGGAGAAAATGGAAAATAGAATAGAGAAGTGAAAAGAGAGGAAGGGAAGTCATTGGCTAGTAGATCAAGTCATTGAGCAAACAAAGAAAATAGAAAAAGAGAGAAAAAGAGCGAAAGAAGAGAAAATGGAAGAGGGCAAAAGAAGGAAGAAGGAGAAAGAGGAGGGAGAGAATGGTTGGCAACAGGTCAGCAAACAACAGAAAAGGATTAGGATTTAGAAAGATGATAAGATATCTACTCCTCTTGTGTTAAAAAGCAACAATTGCCAATCAAATTAAAGATCAATCATGATTAGCATGTTTAAAGACAAAAAATAACATGTCTTGGTAGTCTCTAATTTATAATCAAGTTGGCGCAAAAATGATGACTGAAAGGATATGAGTCTACCATATTTTACTATGATCTAAGTATTAAAGATATTAATTTTCAATCTATATATTTTCACGTACATAAAATACAATCTATCTATAAGATGGCTTCTTAATTTAAGTGCTTTATCATGTATTTTAGAATAGTAGTAAATGAAAATCATCTATTTTCTGTCCACATGATGTATAGGTTAGAAACTACTAAAATATTTGATTTTTAATTTCTATACATTTTTAGTAATATAGATCACAACTAATATTATGGATTTTTATTTGCATGTCTATTTTTATTTTGAACTTAAGAAGAAAGTAAACTTTCTTTTCAAAAAGAGCGTGTATGTGTACATTCATCTTGAGAGAAGAGGGCATCTACTCATCTCAATTTCTAAGGCAATAATATGCCGTCCAATATTAAAGATCAAAACCATTAATCATGACCTATACCATTAAAATGTGTAGAGATAGAAACCATTTATTTTGCTAGTTTATAACCTATAAATCGAGTGGGTGCAAAAATGAAAGGTTAAGATGATATCAAATCATATTTTATCTAAGCATTAAAATTTATTGATTTTCAATTGATAATATTTTAATATGTAAGATCATGATCAATAAAATAAATTTCTAATTTAACTATTATATGATATATTTTAATGCACTAAGTTCATATGATATAGGTTAGAGACCAACAAAATATATGATTTTTGGTTTTAAGGCATTTTATGGACATCTATCATGATCAAAGATTTGGATTTATAATTTAGATACTCTATTATTGATTTTAGAATTGAGAGTTGATATTCTCTCTATCAAGAGTAGCAAATTCATGCACACAAAGAGAGAGAGAGAGAGAGGAGAGCAGCAAACAATGATCCAACTTAAAAACCTAATCCTACTTGATCCTATTTGCATCGAGAGTTTTTAATTAGTGTTGAGTATAGGTTAGATTTTCAAATCCAAACTTTAGATGATTTAGGTATGGATCAAAGCTTTGATCCAACTTGGATTACTAGGCTAAAGTTCTATTTGGATCAAAATAGTTTACATTGGGTTGCATCATCATTTTAGATAAGAATTTTTTTAATGCTTGATCTTTTTGATGCTAATTATTTAAAGTATTTGACAATTAGCCACTAAGAATTGCAAATATTGGATTGGATAGCTTTATTGGGGATAAATCCTTGCAAAATATATTAGGTCAGGGTCAAATGCTTAAGTCAAATAACCCATAGGTGGAAATGGGTCAAGTGGTCTTGACAGCCAGGTTGGATCAAGTAAAGGTCAAGGTTTGTTGTCATTGTCTCCACGGGACCTAACCTGAACCCAACCCATTGCCACTCCCTGAATGACACACAGGATGTGGGGGGTGGGGGAGGGCTTGCGGGAATGAAAAAAAAAATTAGTGGAAGGGGGCTCAAGTTCAATCCAGTTTTGTGATCAATGAAATATTCAATCTGGATTTGAGTTGAAGGGCCAAAAAAGGATCAATTTGTTATTGGCTTCGAGAGCGCTAAGCTGGACGCAGTGCAAACATAGGAGAAAGGCCACCGGGACCAGCATTTTCATTTTTTAATGTTCTTTTTTTCTTGACTGTGACCATTTTTAATGGCTGTCCAGTAAAATGTTCATTACAACCGATTAATGATAGCAAACATGAAAATATGATGAGTAAAAAATGTCCAATTCTTTCCATCAACATCAATGATGAGATCAATATTTTAAGCCATGCAAGACTTAGAACTGAGCCATCAAAGAATAGGAAATAGTATATTCAATTCCAACATGAAAATTGTAAGGAATTCTAAGTTGCACAAAGATAGACATTAAACAGACGCTTGCAATCAGCTTTTGCATTAATTTGCCAGAGCCTTCCTACGTTGGCAACAACTTTTCAGGGCCAAATGCTCCTGCTATCCAACAAATCAGACAACAATACCATATAAAGGTGTAACACTGGTTGCATCAATAGTTGTGGATCCTGCCTTAAGCACTCTACATAGCAGCAGCATTTTGATTAGAAATTTAACATGGCCTACCTCTATCAGAGGACATCACCATGAAGATCCATGGTGTCTGACTGGAAATGACCATTTATGGGACTAATTAAAGATGCTTGCTGTTTGTCGGACACATCTATTTCACAAAATAATTTTGCTTTGTGATCCCATAAATTAATTTTCAGCATTACAATAGCATCAATCCAATAAACAATTTATTGGCCAATGGTTTACATGAAATGAACATCACCTATTTCTCTAGGCCTGTAGAGTACAAAAAGAAGACAGGCATAAAATTAAATGAAAGGTGATTGTTACAACATAAAATATCCAAAAATGGAGGGAAGCTCAATGGCATGAGAAGGACCCGTGCTTCCCTGGGGAGAATGTCGGCAAACTATGTCAAGGTTTTATGGAGCTCTGTCAAATGGACTGGTATCATTGTAACAGATATCCCAGACAGCCTCAATGGCGTCTCTTGCAGCTGCATCCGAGCAGTGTGGATTTTTTTGGACAGACTTCAGAGCACGCCTTCTCACACATTCCTTCAAATGTCCCACAACAGAAGAAGCCAGTAATTAGAATACAATTAGAAGAACCACTATAGAAGCGATGTTGAATATAGAAAGCAAGAGAGAGAATCAGGATGACCAGAAATGCTCCATTGACATTTTGTATTGGAGCTTTGTAGTTTATCAAAACATGGAAGTGAAGACCGAAAACATTATAAACAAAGATGGACCTCCCACTGGATAATAAACAGAAATGACAGACAAAGCTGTTTTCAGTTCGCCACAACACCTGGAGCCTGTTTGGGCGCCTGCATATCTAGGTCGATGATAAATCATGTGGACTGAAAGTGAGGAATCAGGTAGGGGTACGGAGAGAGGAAAACAACACCATGTAGGATCTTGAAAGCGCATGGCCTGACAAAATGGGATACTGTAATTACAACTCTAAGAAAAAAAATTCCTGAATTTTGAGGATTCTATGATCGGGGACTTCTCTGTTACAACTCTCCCCTACCTCGTCCAGTGACTCTCTAAACTTTCAACAAGATAGGATTTATCCAACAGATAAGATACACAACTATCCAAATAGGCCCTTAGTTTCCATTCTCAACAATATAACGCTGAGACATCTATTTCCTTAAGTTGCAACACCTCTATGAACTCAGACATAATAATTGTTCAAGAAGAACTGGGGCAGATTTTAAGGCATAATACAATGTTCAAGAAAGACGTGGGTGGATTGTAGAAACATAGACTAGGTACGTGTATACGTAAACTGAACTCCACAATAAGTACCCAACACCAGCAGGGACAAGCTCTGTGTGTCCATTTTTAACAGTATGATGACCCAAAAATGAGAGAACTTTTAAGAGCTCATCAACAGGCATACATCAATTAGCAATATCTAGATCAATTTCTCAAGCATAATTAGTTTTGAAATCAGATATTGAGCATTTCAGCTAGTTCACTTCTATGTCTATTTAGTACTCAAACAAATTTCTAATGTATGAAATCACGTAGGATGTCACCATTAAATCCGATTCAAGGTCAGACCATGATAGATGCCTCAACACTAGTTGTTTAGGTTGCTACAATTGCAACATATGACTCAAATATCTTTCACAATTGTGTTAACTTTTGAAGGTGGTAATACTCACAACAATGAGATAGCTTGCATCGTGAAAGAAAGCAGTACAGAATTTGAAGTCACACACTGAAAAGTGCAGATGAATCAGAATGGTTCTGGATTTGGTTAACACAAATCAGCTAAGATTAATAAACATCACTAAATTCTAGGGCCATGCCTAACGACTTGAACAATGGATCATGTCATGTTGGAAAGGACCGTTAAATTATCTCTAATAATGCAACTGAATCTCTCTTTTTATTAAAAAACAAGACAGAAGAGTCAGTTGAATTCAAGTGGAACAGACATGGTAAGTTAGTAGGTCTGATCAAATTTTATACAAGTCAAACTGCACCCAATTCAATGGGTCTAACATCAAACCCGACTTAAAATAGCTTGGATTGACTTATTTCAGGTTGGACCAGAGTCAGGTTCTGAAGGATCAATTTATCAAAAGCCAAACAAGGTACCAAGTAGGTCAAAAGGATAAAATGATTACTCAATTTTCATTAGTACAAGCCATCGTGTTGAAAAGACTTATGTTGACAGTGGATGTAGCCTTGCTAGGGATGAATATCCTTTTAAAAAAAAATTATACCAACCAAAAGCTGGGATTAGGCTCACTAATTGTAGTTATGGACATATTCTTTTCTCAGACAGAAATTGTTGCTCTAATAGTAACTCATTCCTGAAGGCTCTGAGGGAAAGGCAGAAGAGCACAAAATGCTTTCAAAACAGATCAGCCATATTATGAGTATGTTTTTTATCTGTTATCCCTATTGTAGTTCTAAGAGGTCCAAATTAACACAATGCATGGTGATATGACAAAGATATACACAATGTATGGTGATATCCTAAGTTCTTAGATAAAGAAAACCCACCTGTTCATGACCTCGTATTTTCATAAATCCCCGCAGCAATTCCCGTTTGTAATGGCAATCCCCGCTAAGATGATTAGCCCGAATCTGGATGAATAGGTAAGAGAATATGTAAACAGCCTCAAAACACTTCAATCTAAAATTATTTAAGACACTGCTCCTTGCACTAAATCTTTAGCAAGCAACACAATCAATGCGTCAATGCCCATAAAATCGTCAAGTAAATGCCAGAACATGTACGAATTTCATATACCTCAGAGCAAGCATGGTGACCACAATTTTTCCAGTCCATGTTCTTTGCACGGCAATCATCATAAGCATGGATTAGCTCATGAATCAGCACTTGATTGATCTCATCTTGGAAAGTCATATGGTTACAACAAATAGTTATCTGAAATAAAGAACTGGAGGATTAGTCCATCTAAAATGCTCACCATTAAATTAAAGTACTACAAAGTGACTCAAACAATGATACCATTCTTATTTCTGATTTTTAAACAATTGTTGACAATAATTATCAGTTAGAACTATTTAATTTCTCAAAAGAAAACTATGAACCTATCAACAGAAACTAACAGAACGCACAATACAAGGTAGTAGTTGCAACACAAGCACATGCATATTCTCACCCTGTCAGTGTGACCAAAGGGAAAAAAAAAGTAGGTAACCAAGGTTTTCTGTCTCTGTACTGAACCTTGTACAGGTACCTTACCTGTATGGGTCAGATTGGTCCAGTATGCCCTTATAAGGCCACATGGTACACTAGGACTGAAACAGATCAGATATTGGTATATCTAAATCTGTATTAGTATTTATTGAGCAATTTTTAATATGAATAGGGATATGGATGTTAAATGGATACTATAATTTGGATACCTATTTGTTCTAAATGGGTATGGATGCAAATCAGACATTAATCATATTAATATCCATGTCGAATGGATATAAATATAAATCAGAGACAAATTGATTTTTGAGCAAAATTTAATAATGACAATTATCAGATTATAAGATGTAGGCATATACATTTTTTAAAGGTCAGATACCTTGCATGGAAAATCTATAAATTACAAGCCTTCTTCTTGGTCACAATGAATGTATGCTCATTAATGTCAATGTCAGGTAAACATCCATGCACCTCTGAGACAAAAGATTAGTTTTACTACCATCTTAATTCTTAAATATATGGATATCCATCTGAAAAATTTCTAATATCCAGATAATGTAAGCCGAATCTCAAAGGCTGACAAATTAATAGCTGTTTCAATTTCAATAAAACTTAGAATCAGTATACATATCGATATCTGAAAAATTTTCTATCTCCATATCAGAATCCAGTTGCATATAGATTTTTCCGATCCAAATTCAACCCAATCCGGATTCAAATTCAGAATCGCTCAGAATTTATCCAATCAACTTTCAGCCCTATGGTATGCTATCCAAGTCAAGATAGCAGCTCTACCATGTGTCTATACAGGGTTATATTGAGCCCCTGTACTATACTAGTAGTCTACTGCATTGATACGGTATGCCTCGTATCCATTGGTATTGAAAGCCTTAACATAAACTTAGCCAACATTTTCTTCTACAGTAAAACATGCTTAAGAACTTTTACTGTTCCTAGGCACAATTTTGTAGTCTAAAAATGTACAAACTTCCCTCTATCAATTCTTGCCTTCAAAGATTCTCTTTCCAACTTAGAAGTCCCACAATTTTGACATCTTGCATAGACTTCTGGTACCCTTTAAAAGGACAATAGGTGCAATTAGTAAGTAGTAACAGTTCAAGTATCAATCATTTAGTGTGAACCAGAATAAATATTAAGTTCTAAACATTTCAGCAAAGTCTGAGTTCGCAACGAGTTCCCTTCTTTCTTTTTTCTTTACTAAATGCATGCTGCATCATCTTTTTCCAGCAAAACTTTAAAAGTCAACTTAGCATCATACTCAACATATTTATATATTTTCCAGGTGTTTACACGCACGCATGCACACATATATAACATACATATATGTATGTATGTATGTGTATATGTATGTACATGTAAGTATGTGTATATGTGTATGTATAAACACTTAGAAATATGTATTTATGTATGAAATTATACATATAGTATATACGCATCTATGCATGCACATATGTATTTATTTCTATGTATATCACTGCTTTTCTTTCATCCTACAATTTACCCTATATTCCTTTATCAATAAGATGAATTGACCAAAAAGATCCTTGTTCGCATGAAGGAAAGAAGATGACATGTATTATTATCTCAATATCTTTATTTCTTTCAAATATAATTCTAACACATCTTGTCTTACTTTTTCTTGATACAATGATTATGTAAAATTTTATCCACATGATGGAAAGATAAATATATTATCATGTTGTAATCTTTTCTAGCACTACTTAAGATAAAAGTAAAACAATAATTAACAAAAATATGTTTCTGTCTATACTGAGAAACCAAGAGTAGTGCTATCATCTCAGCTATTATAAGATATAAACGAATACATAAACTTGATTTCAACATTATTATTTAGAAAAGCTCATGTTGGTTGATGTTATAAAATGTACCTACTAACATGGTCTCTCAGCTTCATCTGAGCCCAAGTTTTACTTATGTGGGAAAACTTGTCATAGGTATCTAAATATCAAATTGGTTTGAACCTTTGGCAAGTTCAGTTTATATTAACAAAAGAAAAATTCTTTACATATGCATCACATCTATTAGTGAATAACACCCATACTGGTGCTATCATATTGAACAAGTTAAACCCATCTTTCCAACACAATTTTAAACTTCAGTGTCATTCCCAAAATTTTGGGTTTCTACAACATGCTTCAATTTTTTATATTGTTTATGTACTATGAAATCTATGATTAGTTGCAAATGTCCCACCTTATTTTTCTTTCGACATTTGTTTTTACATTAGTTCTGAAAAATGTCTAACTCATGATTTTCTAAAGAAAATTATGAAATCATAAAGTTTTTAGACTTGATATTTTTGAGCTCATACGTACATTCTTATTAGAACTTCCTCTACATCTGTTTATTTCCATTTGAGCTTTCTGATAAATGTTTCATATGGAATTTGCACAAGTCTTTAAATCTAAAAATAACACCATATTTGAAATATATCTGAACCTTTAGCTAGGAATATATGTGGATCTTCAGTCAAGTGGTACATTTGGCCATGTTCGAGTGAACAATGAGGACATATCTAACACTCTGGTGAGATGATATATGCAGCCTCATTCAAATTATTGATGAGGACATTCGTGGATGCTTAGCCAAGTGGTATATGTGGACCTCCAGGATATATGCAGCCTCATGCAATTTACTATTGAGGATACATACAGTCTAGTATGTATTAGCAGCAACAATTTATAGGGTCTTGAAGGAATAAATGAACTTTAGCGCATGCTCTTTGAAGGTTAAAAACTTACCCAGGAATATGTATTTTCTTAGGTAAGTATTTCTCCAGCAACAATTAGACAGAAAATAATTTATACATGTTTTTTATGTATTGAAAAATGGCTTCAGAATATATATTACCCATGTTCATTTGCATTACTACTTTTCTGGATAAGTTGCTAAGATCTATCCATATTTCCTATAATACCTTTTATTATATAAATATTATTATATATCATAAAATATATTATATTATATTTTAGAAATAAATAAAAAAGATGACTTACCCACCTCCTAGGTAGTTAAGCCCTCTCATTCATGGGTAAGTACTACCATGGGAAACAACTTACCCATTAAAGAAGCATAAGAACAGAGGTAAGTTGGTCAATGGGAAAGTTGACCAACTTTCCCATGATATTTATTTACCAAATGACAGGCCCTTAAAGAAAATGTGATCTACGTGAATTTACTGAATTTTTTATATAATTTTATGTGTTCAAATCCTTCTATAGTATCTCAGTCCTTAATTTGATATCTCATTATCATTTTGTTTCGTTAATTCTTTGCTGGAACATTCTGATGAATTTGATTTATGTGTTATGTCCTAAAAGCCATTTGCTTACAACACAAACTTAAGTTCTTTTAATTGTGGCAAAGTTATTTAGTTGCATAGCTTCAATTATCATCAAACCTTTTCAGAGTGGCTGGTGGTGATTGGAGTAGACATTTTGAAAGGAATTAGTATTTGGTGTGCCTTTCTAGGTCTTGGGGATCGCTGAGGCAGCAGTGACAAAACAACAATTTAGCATAGTAATTCACTACAGTTTTGTAACTCATAAAGGTGTGTTTTGTGTATGTTAAGATATGTTGAAGTTTTGTCATACGGTTTTTATCTAAGATCTAAGATTCTAGATAGGCTAGATTTTATCTAAGATATAAAGTTTATCACACAATTTTTAATTGTGCTCTATTCAACATATGGCGGTTTAATTAAGGTGTATATGATTGCTACTTTATCTATATTTGATCGACCATAATAGTTGAACCTCGAGATTCAAAAAAGCATAGTCATGAGCAAGGTATGCTGAACCGGTACCGCCGGCCGTTTCGGCCAGCCGGCGGTACGGTTCGATATGGTTTCATACCGTACCAAACCGACGATCCGAACCGGAAGAAAAAAGAGAGAAATAGAGAGAGAGAAAGAGGAAG
>KE504889.1:172492-182929 GCA_000441515.1 Elaeis oleifera | reverse complement strand
GAAGAAGAAGAAGAAGAAGAGAGAGAGAGAGAGAGAGAGAGAGAGAGAGAGAGGCAATTTTCCATCAAGAAATTCAACAGGTATATGGTTCTTCCTGCAACGCCCCCACCTGTCATTGTTCTAAATTTAGAAATCTCAAATCTATCCACTACCTTTTTTGCCCTATTTTCCTTCAATTTTATTGCGTCGATTTTGTTGTTTTATTAGTCTGAATGTTATTATTTCTGCTTATATTACAAGATTTCTTCCTTTAATGTTAGTGGTATTATTTTAAACTTCTTTAGTTGTTTTTTTTTTTTTGTCTTTTTGGCCAATTATTTTTTGGTTCTGCTATACCTGTGAGTTGTTGTTGGCTAGATGGATTTATTATATCTGAAATAGTGGGTATACTGTTAATTCCATTGAACTCTCGATTAAAGGAAAAAATATTGGGTTTATTAGGTAGGGTTTTGGAGATCTCGTTTCGCAGTTGATTTTCTGGACGGTTTGGTGTTTATGGATCCTGTGATGGAGGAGCAGTTGGATTATGGGGATGAGGAGTATGGGGGAAGCCAGAAATTGCAGTACCAGGGGAGTGGAGGAGCGATCCCGGCCTCGCAGAGGAGGAGATGATGGGGGAGGATGATGAGTTTGATGATCTCTATAATGATGTCAACATCGGTGAGGATTTCCAGCAGACCGTGCAGCAAAGGCGTGAGCCACCTGTTCCTTTCAGCAACGGTGGATTCCTTAACCAGAAGATGGATGGCCCTGGTTCAGCCAACCCCCAGCCGGGAGGCCAAGCCAGTGTCAGCATCCCAGGACTTGGGGAGGAAGGGAAGGAGCCAAAGCCTGGTTTTGGGTCCCTGGAAACTGAGCAGAAGTCTGGTGGGTTCTTGCTAGAAAGGGATTGGAAGAAGGGAGTGGTGATTTTCCTGAACGGTTTTCTCACGAAGGAATTAAGGCTCCGGAGACGGTCCAAGAGAGTAATGTAGGGAATGCTGGGTTCATGGAAATTCTCTGGCACCTTCACCACCAAAACCAGTATGGATCCCAAGTATGCTAGTGGGCCTTTGTTGCTGCCATCTGATTCGGCAAGAAGTGGTGTCAGGAACCCCCAGCCGGTGCCTGTCAATCAGGCAGTAGCAAATTCTGCAAACCATGCAGTGATGAATGATAATTCAAGGTCAGGAATGGGCTTGGTGGATACTGATGGCCAACCATACTTGTTGTGGGGGACCTGCACTGGTGGACAACTGATGCTCAGCTTGAGAGCATGATGTCACAGTATGGGAGGGTGAAGGAGATCAAGTTCTTTGAAGAGAGAGCTAGTGGGAAGTCGAAGGGTTACTGTCAGGTTGAGTTCTACGATGCTACAGCTGCAGCTGCCTGTAAGGAAGGAATGTATGGTCACATGTTTAATGGGCGGCCTTGTGCAGTAGAATATGCTTCTCCTCAGGTTTTGAAGCAGATGGGTGCAGCTTATACGAACAGACAGGCTCAAGCACAACCTCAGCAACATGGAAGGAGGCAGATGATTGGTGGGATGGGTAGAGGCGGTGGATGGGGTGGTCGAGGTGGGCAGGGACCGCCTAACAGGGGTCAAGGAGGTGCTGGGCCCATGAGGGAAGGGAGGTATGGGTGCAAAAGGAATTGGGGGGCCTGGAGGGGAGTTGGGACTGGGGTCACTGGTGGCCCATATGGTCCTGCAGGAGGGATGATGCACCCGCAGGGAATGATGGGTGCAGCATTTGACCCGACATACATGGGTGGAGGAGGCCCTTTTGGAGGCTTTTCTGGTCCTGCTTTTCCTGGGATGATGCCACCATTCCAAGCAGTGAGCAGTGTTGGCCTTCCTGGAGTGGCACCTCATGTTAACCCTGCTTTCTTTGGCCGTGGGATGTCTGGAATGCAATGGAATGATGGGTAGCAATGGGATGGAAGGGCATTCTGTAGGAATGTGGACTGATACGGGCATGGCTGGGTGGACAGGAGAGGATCATGGAAGAAGGACAGGGGAATCAAGTTATGGTGGTGATGATGTCACTGCTGACTATGGCTACGGGAGGTGAACAATGAGAAAGTTGGGAGATCAAATGCATCTCGAGAGAAGGAAAGAGGTTCAGAGCGGGACTGGTCAGGGAGCTCTGAGAGGAGGTATCGTGATGAGAGGGAAAAGAGCGCGACAGGTCTGATAGGGAACGATACAGGGAGGAGAAAGACAGGTATCGGGACCATAGGCAGAGAGATAGAGATTGGGATAATGAAGGTGACTGGGATGGAGGGCATTCTTCTTCCAGGTCTCGAAACAAGTCACGGATGGTGCAAGAAGAACATTACAGGTCTCACTCTAGGGATCCAGACTATGGAAAGAGACGTCACTTGTCTTCAGATTGAAGGATGTTTTCAAAGAACTGATGACAGCAACTGGTTTCCTATTCCTGGGGTCAATCTTGCATGCTCACTGCTGCTTGCCACCACTCTTGCTGCTAATAGTTGGTACCGCATGCAAGCTAGCCCTTGGGATGAAAAGTAAGTTAATGATAGTGGTTAGAAGGAAGACTGCCTACTTTTACCTTTGCTTATATCAGAACATTCTTCGCTGCAACAATTAACATTTGTGTGCTTAAGACAATCAGTAGTATTTCTTAGCCTTTTGAACCTTCCAGAGGTTGGCCATAAATGGCTACATCTTTGGCCAAAGTTCTTTTATCTTGAATAATTACTATATAAAACACAGGACTCGGTGTTTATAATATCCTTTTAGCGATGGTGTTTTGAATGTGTGGTGATACGAATAACTTTCTTTGCTTATTTCCTTCTTACTCAGGTGAAATGTCATGTTCGCTTTGTACATTCATGCTGTAGGATGAAGTTTTAACCATTTTAAGTTCAGCTTTGTAGTTGTTCATGATGGTTTCTGACAATCAACTGTTTTTATCCTGTTAGTGAATCAGTGAAAGATTTACATCAGACAACACTGATTGTTTATTACCTGAATCCTTGAGTATGTATCTGTACTGACACATGCATCTGTACAGATATGTATCTGTATTGACATTGTTCTATAATATGTTTTCATGTGCATGTTTGCATAGATTGTTTGGTTTATTTATTTGTGGTTTTCTGCTATTGCTGATTTAACTTATGTTTATGTTTATTCTACAATTAATTGTTGGAATAAGTGGAAAGTGTTTCATCTTTTAACTTTTGATATGTTCTTCTTGTTGTCTGTTTAACACAATGATTGAACCTTTTGTTGTCCGATACCCTGTTATGCTGTATGCTTGAAGAAGATTACTGCCATGGTATGACAGCTGTTTCTAGGATAGCTTAGCCTTTGTTATTGTTATTAAATTTTAAAGGACCACTGAAGGACCAATTTTCTTTATGGTCTTGCATTGGTACTAATACATGCCCAGAGTTTGCATATATGTACATCTGAGAATTTGCTTAGTTTGCATTTTTTCTAGTGGATCAAATCGAAGACTCACAAAGTCCCGATTGGACGTCCCATGGGACATAAGGATAGGGTACCATCCAAGTGTGGAGACAGAATCATCCCGCTATCATGCTAGCGTCAATCGGCATGTCTTGGGACATCCTTCCTCTATTCCAAGTGTCGGGATGGTGGTGCATCCTATTCCATGAAAAAATCGGGACAGCCCATCACACTAGATTTAAAATCTTGGATCAAATATTCCAGGAAACCTGATGCATCTAACATTAGGTCTTGTCTATGAGAATATTTGCAGAGTAATTGTTCATGGATTTGTATTTCTTATTTTATTGTCACATTGGTTATTGTTTGGTTTCTGTAGTTTATCATTGTGTGCTGGAAATTAGTGATATTTTTGGTTTGATACTATTTATCTTGTTTATGTATTTTTCCATTTCCTTAAATGATGCTTACAAGATTATATAGATAGTAAAGGATTTCGCTAAGAAACAAGTAAAATGCAGTTTGATCTTTTCTTCTTGACATTTCTTGCTGCAGAATGTCTATTGTCAACTATTAGTAAGGTAAGATGTATGTGTATGTATATTGTCAGCTATGACTAGAAATATGTAAGATTAAATTTCATTATTATTATTATTATTATTTTTGTTTTTTGGGTGTGTGTACATGTCTATTGCCAACTGACTAGAAACATGTAAGATTAAATTCTATTTTTAAATTCTGTGTACATATGTATATGTGCAGATATATGTATATACACACAATAGCTCAAATAAGGTAGGTCTTGACCTTATGATTGGGGGCCAGATATTGATGATTCAAGCCATTGGATGTGATTTAATATCCCTAGCTGCTTCCCGTTGAAAATTGTGTGACTTGAAGGTCCCTACCTTATATATTGTTTGTGTATCTAGTGATCAATAATGGGCAATTTAAATAATTAAACAATGCTTATTTTCTTCACTGGTTGTATAGGTCCAAGGATTGCCGAATCACATGGTCTTTTGACAGCAAATGATTTAGAGATTGTAGATTATATCCAATAGCTTGAATCGTTGGTTTGACTGTTCTGTGGATGTCCACAGAGCAGTCTTTACCTTTCCCTTTTAGCAATAAATTGAGATTTATGTTGCATTGGTGACTTCTGGAGCTGTACTTTATTATTTGTGACTATCAATGGAAGGAATAATTTGCAGTTTACTGTTTCTTTATCCTAACATGCATTGTACTATGTGCATAGGGGCGATTTTATTAATTTTTTTTTTGGACTAGGGAGCAAGAATATTTCAAATTACATGCTGGGTTAAGTTATGGTTAGGATATACTTAATTTAGATATCCTAAGTTTTAGAAATAATAAAAAAATGATTTCACATACTTCCTTGATGCATGTGATGCTTGAGGGGTTCCTCTATATAAGGATGAGGAGAAAGAATCTTTTCTCCTCCTCCTCCTCCTTCAAGGGTGAAGATTGGTTTTTAATTACGGGTGGTTAGATTTAGAGTTTATGAAGTTGATGTTTCTGTATGGGAGTGTATGGATTTGAATGCTTTCTGTATGGACTTTGATCTTATGAATATTTGTGCTGATCCATGGTGCTTTATGGATGTTCTTATACATATGTGTAAAACTATAAGAACTATATATCTATGACTGTATACAGGGTGTATTGCATCTTCTTTTTTTTCTTTTTTTTTCTTTTTTTTTTAATAAAAGATTGCCATACTCATGTATCTGTTTTGTGTTATATTCCTTTGTCCATGCCTCATAGGTCTTTTGGGTTCTACTAAAAATATCCAACCCCGTGGTTAGAAAATTCACTCCTATCATCCTTATTGCTAGCATAATTTAGAACTTTTGCCTTTTTCACCCAAGACCCATTCAGGCATTACCTTAATATGCTGGTCTTTTGTACACCAACAGTGCAATTGTGATGCTGCTGAAGCCAACTTTAAAGAGATCATTTTCCCATATTGTCAAATTTTATAAAGTTATGACTTTATCAAGTGAGTGAATTTAATGCTTGTTGTGCTGTAGGTGGATGATGCTTGCTGCTTATCGTCTCTAAGAACCCACCAGCCTATTGATCAGGTTCCCAGAGATAGTTATACTAATCATTGGTTCTTCTGAGTGTTTCATTAGATTTATTTATTTATTTTTTTGTTCTTGTCGGCCATGTGTTTGTTGTCCTTCCATATGGCTGGATGCTGGATTTTTTCATTTCTGACAGGAGACATGTGTCAGAATTTGTGACGTGTCTTTGGTGTTCTTGTCTGCTTGCCAATTTGATCTTCAGTAGTTTCCTTTGGTTTCGTCCAATAGTTTGACAATGGTCATCCTGTTTTTAGTATATTTTTCTCCAACTTGTTGTCAAAAGTGGTTGGAAGATTACGAGGTAAATTGCCTTTCAAATTCTTTTTCTCACAACATGCATCAGGGTCACATTCTTCAGTTCCTATAGCCTTCATTTTAGATTCTTGATTCCTCCCCTAGTGGAGCATTTTCTGGTCTTTGAGGGACATGCTGACCAACAAAATAATTACCTAATTAACTCCCTTATCCCATCTTTTTTTGGTTTTAGACATCATCTTTCTGTTTTAGCAGGAACAACAATTACAAAAATAAGTACTAGGAAGTGTACTTCAACAAGTATTCTTCTTTGCACATGTAGAGTGTCAATATTATGTAGAAATTTGACTGATTCAAAGTTGAATTAGATGGTCATTGGATGCCAGGAATCTTATTGCAAGAGTTTGGAAGTAACAACATAGACACATGCCAATATGACTAAGAAATGCTTAGAGATTATGGACAAGTTGAAATTGATTTTCATATACATTCCTCTGTAGATAATGTGGTTGTAGATTATCCATTCACTGAATTCCGTCATGCACAATATGTGCTACAACGTTTTCATATGCATCTATAAGTTGAGTGTTTCCTTTTAGGTCTTCTCTTCACTGTTCAAGTGATAATTGGAGACTTCAGAGTTAGATAGGTTTTATTGGTGATGTTGGATGGGATATATGATATATCTAAAGAGTACTGACAATTAATAGGTCTACCGGAGATGATCAGTCACATGGATTTGGCATTCTGTTTCTTCTTGAGGAGTCCTAGTGGAGGTGCAAATGTAGGTGCATGAGGATTTAGCCTAGGAAGTGTTTAGGTGTTTATTAACATACTCCCTTAAATATGAGATCAATGGTCAGGTATTGCATCATCATTGAAAGCAATCTGCTAGCATTAAGTGAGAAATTATGTGTGATTGCAAGTTTTGACACAGTGATTAAGGGCCATGCTCGTATTGCAAAGTTTATAATTTAAGGATTTGTGATGAACTAACAATGATGTTCTATGATTGTTGGCAACTATTTACTGAGTCAGTGATCCAGTTCTGAGTGGATTAGGCATGAAGAGGCTGATTGCCATGTTGAAAAAGAGTTGGATGAAATAGTTACTTGTGTGTAAGATATGTAATCAATTAGCAAGCATTTGACCAAGCCTTCTATATTCTGAAGTCTTAACACTAATTTGTTGATTATGTTGCTTGTGAAAGATACATGGGTTTTAAAATTCAATCTCGGTTTCACTTTTGGTTTCGATCCTCTTGAATAACATGCTGGGTTTGGTTATTTCCATGGCTTTAGTGGTTTCACTCTGAGTTTCGAAGTTTGGCTCAAAAATCCAGAATAAAATCCAAGAAAAATGGAAAATATTTGGAGAATGATAAAAGAAATCAAGGCAAGCTATTTACATCATTTTATTATATTTTGGTCCAGGATAATAATTTAAGTCAGGTATATCAGGCTGAAGCTAAACTATATGAAGCTAAATGCATTAATTATATCACATGTATGTATTGACCTATGGAAGATCAGTATCATAAATTGCCTAGCACCTAATTATGTATAAACTGAAAAATGTGCACGAGTACAAAATTAGTTATGTCCACCAATTTAGTACCACAGTGCTGTGAGGTAGATCACACAAATAATGGTGGTCATTGCCATCATTATCATGATGTAGGTGGGAATATTGATGGGTTTGAGAATAGTAAATGAGAGAGTTCACTTCCGGAACATGGATGTTATCATGTTGTCATTGGGCACATGTACTCTTGGTGAAATTGTGTGGCTGCTGTCATTAAGTCATAAAAGTTCCAAGTATGTACCTTTTGTGAGTGCTATAGCCATATCCTGAACTTCCTGAAGAGGCCAACTTGGAATCTATGTGGCTTTGGTTCAAATGATCACTAGAATCGGATGCATTGTTGTGTCTCACATGACTTGCATATGTATGATCCACTTGTGCCTTTCTTGTGCCTCGGGGTGCAAATGAACTATTTGAGCTCGACTCGGGCCCAAGCTCGACTTAACTCGATGGTTACTGAGCTTGAGTAGCTCGAACAATCTTTTGAGTCGAGCTTAAATAGTAAAATACTCGGCTTGAAGGCTCGTGAGCTTAGCCAAGTATATGTATTTTAATAATATATATTATTAATTAATATTTAAATATAATATTATATTATATTTATTTAATTATATATAATATTATATTTGTTTAATCATATTTTTAATTATGACCAAGGCTTGAATTCGAGCTCGAGTATGGCTTAGTTGATATTCAAGTCAAGTCGATTTTAAGCATTGCTTATTTATGATGGAGTTGAGTTCGAGCTTAGATATTAAGACTCAATTGATCTCAAGTCGAGTTTCAAGTCTGAGTATTTTGAATCAAGTCTAGCTCAAGCTTCTAGCTACTCGACTTGGCTTGGGTTGGTTCGATTGCACTACTACTTGTGCCTCAAGTTGTAAGACTGATGCTCTCAATATTTATGTCTTGTCTCCTGATATGTTGACAGTCATGAAATCCAAGATCAAATTAGAGCACCATCGCCCTTCACTTGAGCCTTGCTGCCTGCAATTGTTGCACTGCCAATGTCACTTTCACTATAAGTAGGTTAAATGGCCATGTTCTCATGTGTGCTCTTGTTGAACTAATCTCTGCTCTTACATTGGGTTACACTATTTCTAGCTTTGTTTATTTCTTCAGATCGCTGTCAGGGAGCAGAGTTAAAAGAGAAATGTGTTCAACAACTAGTTCTTAGGGTGGGAGAGGGATGAATAATGCCCATTGCATCTTCCTTTAGCTAACTTTCAAACAAGAACAAGGGGTGACACTGAGGTGACATCAACTGCCCTTTGTTGTCCCTCAAGGTTCTGTAAAACGAGAAGATGCCTTCTATTTGGTCCCAGACAGCAGTAGCAGTTCACATTGAATAGTTTCAATAACTGCTGCTGGTTTTGGCTGAGACTGCTAATACTAGAAAACATAATCAATGCTAGCTAAAACTGGTCAAAATAAAAAATTCACTTAGTTTCAGTTAATACTTAATACTGATTAATTCAGCTGAAATTTCAATATTTGATCTTAAAAACATTATTATCATATTTGTATTTTACTATGGTTAGAAATATGCTATTATGATCTGGTTAGACATTATATTGGCTATATGTATTCAGAAAAAGGACATTATATTGGCTAATAGAGCCAGAGTGATATGCATGGGCAAATCCTCTTGATTTATGTATGAGAAAGGTGTGGTGCATATCATGCCTAAAGATGAGAGATGGAAGGAGTCGGGCCGGGGGGGCTTTGAGACCAATCAAACCATAGCCTCTTCTTTTTGGTTATCCTTTGTCTGTTCTTTTGTTGTAGCACTGTTGTTCAAGGAAACAAGAACTATAACTAAAGCTATGTTCCTCAGGGCTGGTTCTATGAATTGTTGGTCATCGCTAGTTCCTTCTAAGGGCTTTTTCTGGTTTAATTGGAGGATTTTTGGAATCTTTCTCACATATTGTACTAAAGTTAGCTCAGGACTGTCTTCTTTCATTGAACTTCGGTACCAAGTTTTAAGGGCCATGAGCTAGTATTGTCTTTGCCTGGCAATGGCATAATACATGTCATGCTGTGCCGTGCTAGTTCCTGGCAGAGACTAGCAAAAATTGGCAGCATACACTGGCATGTAGCCTTGCTAGTTGCCACATGTTGCTCTGGCATAGTATATATCATATTGTACGGACAGGCACACCTATCTATGCTTTCACACAGTCCAGCACCTCTCCTTCTCAAAAGCTTCTTGAAAGAGGGAATGCATCCAAAGTAATTGAGGTTTATGATTGCATCTTTTCAGTTGGAAGGATGCAACTTTACAGCGTTTAAGAATTTTGTTTTTCCAATTCAAGTTCTTGAAGTTTGCATGGAATGGTTGAACTGTTAGATGTATGTCCTAGAAATCAATTGTTGGTTGACACATTTTTGTTCTATGACACATTTGTACGTAAACTATTGATTTAATCACTAAAGGACAAGTTTTTTTCCATTCAAGTATTATGTGTCCTTGAATCATCCTTGAAATTGATATTACAATACATATTTCAAATATTGAGAATTAGAGACATGTATGATTGATTCCTAAATTACTCTTGGTTATGAAATAGTCATAAGGATGGTGATCTATCCAAATAGACCGACGCATGGTTCGCTTCTTTTGGGATAGATGAATTTCTAATCTATGGTGTAGAAACACTGAGCGGAAAGTGCGGATAGTTGTTAGAGAACAATTAGTATTGAGTGTGACCATACGAGAGATCACATGGAGTTCTATTCGATTGTTAGTGATTATCTCGATGCTGTAGTTGTGTGACTGATCTTTGACCTGCGGTGTCATAGTTGCTCACAGTAAGACTGCTGTAGTTTAACTACACAAACATTAACTCGATTATGAGTTTTTATAGTGGATGTTGGCTTCAATTGGTTGAGCTATGCGAGCAATGTGTGCAACTAGATGGGATCTATCGATCTTGATAGAGAGTAGTTCTATGAGATTTGAGAAGCTAAGTCTACAAGTCTATGGTCATAGTAGTGTGATTAATGGAAAGGAGTTTTCATTTGAATCACTATTGGACTTGAGCGGATCACATCTATCATATGACT
>KE504889.1:138673-152128 GCA_000441515.1 Elaeis oleifera | reverse complement strand
AATTAAAAATTTAAGTTGAACTTTATTACATTTATTTATGATGCACTTGTTATTATATTTAAGAAGACGAATTTTGGCTTCGTGTTATCGTGGGCCCATCCCTCGGTAACATAGCCGTGTTATGTCCCGGATTCGGGGCGTGACAGGTGGAACCCCCATATGAGTTGGGAGGGGAGATTTATTGGTAGGATCCCTCCTCATATAAGACCCACTGCTTAAAAAAAAAAGGAGAAAAGGTGAAGAAGAGTCCAAATAGGACTCTAAAGTCCTATGTGCGTGAAAAAACAAGGGACGGTGTGGAAACCAGCTGCATGGAGAGAGAAAAAAAATAGGACGCCGTAGTCACAAGGAGACGCAAAAAATAAGTCTAAAATGGACTCTAACTTTTATCTATAAAAGTGGAGTCTGTGGATGTGAACATGAACCACAAAAAAAAAATAGAGCTGTGAGCCACCAAAAGAAGATAGAGGAAGAAGAAGAGAGGCTTGGAGGGTGCTTTGTTCAAGTAAAGAAGATTGAAGAATATCGATTGGAGGAGTTCGCTCAATCTTAGGTTAGAGTTATTTTATCAAAGGTTCTATTGGAGGTTTGTTTAATTTTAGATTTCTTCTTTCTTATATTAGAAGTGGTGTTCCTGATATGGTGTCAGAAAAATTTTTTATACTTTAAACTATTATTATAGTAGAAAGTAGAAACTCATTACTTTAGTCCCTATGTGGATGTAGGCTTTGATCAAACTATGTTAAATTTTGATGTTCTTACGATTACTGTGATTTTTTTGTACCTTTAGTATTATCATTAGCATGATTTTTATTTTCGCTTTATCTATTATCTTTCAGCACTCGAATCCTAATAATATGTTGATAAATATTTACCTACATATGTAATTAAATACATACATAGCATGCCAAAAGCTCTTTCGTTCCAAACTTTGGTGCAAGTTCTATCATCCAATGAGCAGAATGACCGAGGAATTACACTTGAGTTGAGAAATAGTGACATATGTTAGTACTTGCATTTTCTTGTACTGTAAAGCTGATGCTGATTTTTAAATTAGAATGTATCTTGAAAATTGTTCTATGGATGATTTTTTATACTATGTAGCATGTATGAGTTAAAGCATAGTAAGTTCTTAGTTTATTAATGATATATGCGTAATAAATTGATTAAAGGATATACCATGGCTTCAAAGTCTTTTTCTGGGTGATCTTTTATCCACCACTAGGCACTCGCTCGGATGGTTTCACTCTTTGCCACTTGCTCAAGGAGTATGTTCAATTTTTATTGAAGTCAGCCTTGGAGGGGTGAGGTGGATAAATGGAGAAGGGAAGGATTAACCCCTCCTTATCTCAACCAAAAAAAAAAAAAATTTTTTTAAGCTTAAGCATTTTTGTGCTTGGAGGCGGACTCATACTATTAGAAAAAGGTGCCTTAACAAACCTTAAATGAACAAGACAAAAAATTTAAGCATTAGCAAGATGAAAATTTTCATGCAATAGAATTCTTTTTGTTATTCTGTGTTTTTGGTTATTGAATGGATTTTAACATATTTGGCTCTGAGTTAGACATTGGACCTTATTCTACATTAGTATCCTATGACCCCTATGCATTAGGATCGTCTGAAACATCGTACTCAAGTGGTTATTATTTTTCGTAGCCTCAACCATCTTTCGGGTCGGATTTTGCTATGGGCATTTTGTGATGGCCAGCCCTAGAAGGATCTCAGAGTTAGACGGATTACTCCTCCTAGATGAGTTATCCAGTGGAACCCAAAGAGATCTTGGAGGTCTATCATGATATGGAGATTTGGTATGACACTTTTCTAGGGTACTATTATGATCCCAACATCTCCAAATCGCATCAACACTCCACCGGATTTTGGACATCAATATATATTTTGTACTTTAAATGAATTAAAATCTATTCAATATTTCAATTTATTTGTTTATATGTTTTACTTATAAATATATCGATTAGTCATTTGGTCTACCATTATTCCCTTTCATGATAAGAAAACATCAAAAAGACATCAAATATGTGTCAAACCAGATTAAATTAGAAATTAACAAAGAATTCCAATATAATTTCTAACCACAAATAAAAAAATGGGAAAAAAAATGGAAAAGACAAAAAAAAAAAAAGAAGAAAATGGCATACCGGTTCGCTGATCGGTACGCCAAGGCATACCAAGTATTGGTAGGGTGTCAAACTGGTGTATCACTGGCCAATCGGTATAGGTCCCGTTACTAGTTTGGCTAACATTGCTTTGGAGAGATTGAAACTAGTTTCTAGCAAAAGATAGGCACAGATCTATGTAATTAATTATTTTGAAAGCATCCATCAGGTGGCTGAGCATGTTTATGTAGCAGAATGATTATTTTTAAAGAATAATTTTTTTTGTTATTCTGTGATTTTTTTGGCTTAAGTTGCTTGTACCAGGGACATTGTTTCTATTGAAAGATGCTAGGATATTTGAGAAGCATATAACATTGCTTTTTATTCAATCTTTCTCAAAGAGTATTGAGCACATAAAAGCGAATTAATAATATATTTAATTATTTATTACAGTAGTGTGAGACAAGATTTAGTCACATGATTCACTAATTCTTGAGATCATGTGACTGATCTGTTCCAGAAAAAGGTTAAGAATAAAACAATAGTCTTAGTGTTTTTCCAGGCAGGAGAACTGAAATATTTAGATCCTTTTGGGAGCTCTTAAAGATTTGTTAGTTTTGTTACATGACAAATGTGTGGATGTTATCCACAAAGGATGTAGTGAATTTAAGATTGTTTTAACTACCTGGTTTTGGATGTAATCATATTATATAACAACTTATAAGTGCACAAACATTATGAGCATTCAAGGATAAATTCTCCCTCCCTCACTCTGTGCGTGTGTGTGTTCTTTTTGGGGTGTGGGTATGGAGGCCTCCATCCTATGGCTTGTTGTGACCCCCGACTGCCTTTAAAGTTACATATCTTATTGGCAGTTTTTTCCTATTCCATATATACATGCATATGGAGGCTTCATAGATGCATTCCTTGGAAATTATATAAACGTCTTCCACTTTCTGTGCTGTTAATTTTAAGGTGCATCATATGAGAGGACGTTGAGATGAATGAAACTGTACAGGTAAGGATTGTTAGTGGGATGTGTTCTCTAGCTATGCTCGAATAGTATGTAGTTGGAATATTAAGATGGACTTCTTTTTCCTTATCAAAGATAGATAATCATATAACCTTGATTTACAATCCCTTCCTTTTCAAGTTCCATTATGGAGAATTTTTTGCATCACAGATAGGTTTGTTGAGAGTCTCATCTTAGTGAAAAGACTTAGAAATTGTGCAATTGCATGCCACAACTATTTAGTTAAAACTTGAATAATTGATTATCTCGTTGTCTCTCATGCTTTTATAATTTTTTCACATGTAACAATCTTCTAAATGTAGACAAATGTATACATTGTCGATCATTTTTTGTGAAGTCGCCTTTTTATTTTTATTTCTTGAAAATTTCTGCTTTCTTATCACCTAGCCAAATTAGGACTTATCTTTTGACTTGCAACCGCACCCGCTAAAGCAATGTATTGGTCGAGAGAAAAAAAAGAAAAAAAAAGCTTGTAGATGTCTTGTTTAATTGCAGCAATTAACAGTTGCAATCTAAGCCACCGGATGACTGTGGTGTATTTTTGCTTACATGGTAATCTCATTAAAATGATGATACCTCCCATATTTGGAGGTAAAAGGGAGCCATAAGTGGGCTAATAAAGATGTTTTATTGACCTGCTAGGGCAAGCGGATGAGAATCTATTTGGAAAATAATCAAATAAATTTTGAGGGGCCTTGTATCCCTTCTTTTTTTAGAGTGCTGGTATCTATAAAATATTGGTGGTCAGATACATACCTTATTCATGGCTAGCTTTCACTTGAATGGTGGTTGCTATTTTCAGAGAAAAGGATGCATTTCTCTATCTTAAATCAGATGTAGTTGTAGTGCTATCTTGTCTTTTAAACAATCAAATCAAACATTATTTTTCAAATTATATTTGGATTATATTCACCACCATTTCTGCTAGCTTATAGCTTGTTTTTGATGCATTGCTATTATTTATTGTTACTTGAATGTCCAATGTTATTTTTGTGATGAATCTGAAAATTTTCTTGTCCAAATGCTAGGAAGGACGAGGAGTGAGTAGAGAATAGAGGTATAGAGAGACAATAGTAGAAGAGATGAAGCGCACCTTAAAATTTCTTATTTTTCAACTGTCATTATAGTGCGGGAATAATAGGCATTTCTTTGGATATCTCGGAGATCAAATGGGACATGCCCATACAGTCCATCTCAAGGTCTGCACCTTGTTGATGTTCTCCACCTTGGTTTGGAGCTAGCATGCTACTTCTAACATGGCTCCATCGTTGCTGCCGCATCTCTATTAAAACCTTCAGAAGTCTCAAGTATGCAACATAGAGGCTTCTAACCCTTGCAACGTTTGATGTTTCCTTCTTTCCTAAAGATTTTGCCATGCCATTGTTCCTGCATTGCTTATAGTGATGATTGCATCCTTGATGGCTTTATGCAGTAATGGGCCTCAATGGAGTTATCACCAAGGTAATTGTGGCATGCTATTTGATCATTTATCCTTAGCTGTCTGGAACATTTGGATGCTATAGAATTTGCATTGTTCTCAATCCTTGCCTCCTATCACTATGTAAACTAGTATGTAAATTGATCTGTTGCACAACATGATTCATGAAAATTAGATTAAGATTATTTGTGGACTAAAATCATTGTTGTATTGTTTGTTTTCATGGGAATATAGGGAAAAATAGAGAATCTATAATAGTGTAATGTTTCTTTTGGGAAGTTTGGACATAATGCAAATGTTGCTTATTTCTTCTATTTCAATGTCAACGGATTAAAGATAGAGAACATACGTGAGATATATATTTATGGTATCTTTTTGTATAGCAAGCTAGAAATACTACAGATATCACCGATTTTTTATTTGCCAATGTTAATGGCTTTTATCAATCGACAGACGAGGTTTAGTGTGGATCATTATTGTGATGACCTAGCCCATTTGAGGTTGGCCTAGTCTATTTGACTTGCCCTTGGTTCAGGGAAAAACAAAATTGGCTAGCATGTGCTGGGGGTGGGGGTTGTGGAATCAGACTCTCATCGGGAGTCATCTTCTCATCAACTTGTTTGATGAAGTTCAAAACCAAGGACTTTGGCTTCTTCATCCAGATCCATTTAAAGGGAAGAAGCTTCACCTGACCTCCCATCAATGATCAAAGCCTTGAGTTGAGGGTTTCCTGGAATCTTCGCTGGTCTTCGCCAAATGTCATCTACCATCACTGCACCTTTAGATTGCTGGAAGCTAGGTAAGAGTCCGATATCCTATGATTGAATTCCTCTTCCTCTTCCTCAGCCCTTTGGAGCTTTGATTTCAGCTGGCTATCATCAAATTTTTAGTTGGGAGGAAGAGCTTTGCTTGGTTTAATTTTTCTTGTTTTATTAATTTTTTTTGAATTTTTTTTTGGGCACCAATCGTCATTGTCGACTGCGGATTGCGGGCTTGTGTTGCCGTGGCCATAGCCACCACCTCCATAGCCATTGCCAGCTGGGAGGAACCACTGGAGAAGTGCTCGAGGGCTTCGTCAAGGGACAAGAGCTTGATATTCTCTTTGGCTTTGAACTTGTTGACAAAGTGCCACAAGGAGATGAAAGTATCCTTGGGATCACGGCATATATAGATGAAACTCTAGGATTTTCTTGAGTATGTTTTCTAGAGCGAGAAACACTGGCGATCCCGATGGGAGGAATAGGAGAGGGCCACAGAAAATACTGCTAGCATACTCATTATATTCCCACCACTTGCAACCTCCAAGGCCATCTCTTAATCCACGGGAGGGGACTAACTTTCCAAAGCGTTTGGCGCAGGAAGACAAGGACCTCCGACCACAAAGCGCATATAGAGACCTGAGAAGGAATGCTTCAAAAACCAGTGTTCAACATTGGGCGACAAAATACAGGCTTTCTTCCAGAGGCAGCGAGGACATCCCATTGCCACAGGAGCTAACGCAGTCCCATTAAAAGATCAAGGGACTCGCAGACTTACAGAAAGCTCGGGCCCACAAAGAAGGATCTCTCCAGATGTTACCGCAAAGCTAGCATTAGCAAAAGGGTTCTCCTTCATTCATCGGCTCAAAGGACCAACCAACCTTCGAATCCAATGGGTGTCCCCGTCCACTCAATTCCACTAACTTTGCTGAATAGAAACCTATTTTATGTATACCATTTCCAACGGCCATTGCACAACACAATAGAGCTGCTACAGTGACTAACTGCACCAAAGGGCGCTGCTAGGAATGTCAAGCCTTTTCACGATCGAACTAAAAAAATCCCTGACACCAGTTTCATTTGTAGCAGCAACCCATCACATAATGCCGACCAAGTGCCGACTGAAAGAAGTATCACAAAGAGGAAGGGTAAGGACAAATTTCAAATCCATGCAGATGCGTTTCGATATGGAGCCAGAGTACAGCTGACGGCCCCCCAATGGACACAGAAGGAGAGGCACCGCTCGTTGATTGCCAAATGCCATCGGCACCAATTCCTATTGGCTCTTGTTTTCGATGTGGGGGACAAAGACCATACCAGAGAAACTTGCCATAATCCTATAAAATGTTTCAGTTGCAGAAGGTTTGGACACCAAGCTTGATCCTATAAAACTAATGGGAGTTGGAGACTGATATCAAAATCCATGCAGGCTAGACATCCACCACAGAGGAGGCAGCAAGCCCTTCTAAGGCATCCACCTTGCACCATAGAGATCCTCCAACCCCACCATTTCATAGACCTAGAGAATGCAAAGCTTTTGTCTCTATCTTACCTAAGATGGAGGAAACTGAGATCTATCTGTAACGAGCGGTGCATGTTGAAGCCTTTGGAAGGTAAGTAAAGGAAGATGATGTGTAGGCTACCCTAATGCGGAAAGCTCACATTGCAGGCTCCTAGATCCCAAGGAAATTGGTAGAACCTAACTCCCTTTTTGTGGCCTGTCTCTCAAGAGATGTAGTCCACCAACTCATGACTGGGAGCAGAATCAGAGGTAATGGTTTCTCACTCTAGGTTAACCACTGGGATCCATTTAAGGGAGGAGTGCCGAGCTAGCTTAGTTTAAGGTAAGTGCAAGCCTGCTCGATCATCCGCTTGCCTGTTGGAACTCACATGCAGTGGCGATGATAGTATCAAGCTTTGGATTACCGCACAAAGCAAGCAAAAGCTACCTCAAATGAGAGGATCTAACATCCTTCGATCTTAATTCTTTAGAGACGACATAGATGAAATTCTCGAATTAGTTAATGTAACCATAGGGCCTCATGTGTTTAATGTTTCGGTAGGAATGAATTTATTTCAGAGCGGACTCCTTCAGATTCACAGTCAATAGAGGAGAGCACGGGAGGAGAGGGGAGGATTGGGATTATTAGTTTGGAAGCAGAAGGCTCATCTTCCAGGAGGCAGGTCTCTAGGCCACGAGTAGATTGCGATCCTGTGCTCAATTTGGAGCCTACTCATAGGGCCAACAACCCATCCTGATATCTAACCCCAGACACTACACCAAATATGACCGTTGGGTAGAAGACATCATGTAGGACTACCTCAGGTGGCCAGACCCAGTATGCTTCTATTTCTCATCCCAAATAGTAGGATGTTGGGCAGTGTGAATTCAAACTTGAAATCTCATACTCAAACATATTGCACTGATACTGTCGTTAAAGGTCAAAATCTAGAGGAAATAGATAGCAACAAGGATGAATTACATAGCATAGAACCTAGATCCACAAACATTGAGAGGAAAAGTAGTAGCAAGAAGACAATAGAACAGCTGATCTCTGTACACAAGGTTTTTGAAAGGATTTTGATTGCATGTAAGGAGACTAATCATGCAGACCTGAATTCACAAAACACAAAGAACTCCATCTAACCCTAGCAGCCAACAAGGGAACACAAATTCGGGGATTTCTCCTTGCAAGTGCAGCGCACGGTTGCTAACAAAAAGATCAAAGCACTGGGATTGATGGAAAATTCTCTCACAGATGTGCTCTTCATAAATAGTCTGACGATATCTCAGATTGTGAGCTGGAAAAGGACTATGGCCGACTATTCGATGCAGGTGGACTAAATGCATCAACAGAGAAACTGAAGGCATTAGAGCTCAAGGGGTGCTGCAGGATAGCTCAGCAAGTTTTCAACTCACTAGATTAGGATGAAGCTTACTAATGTAACACAGTCGCCCAGCCAAATATGTTTTGGTAGGCTGCATTATTATCTAGTTATTCAGAATTTCAGTGTGTATCCCGATCATATTCCCACTCCTAGGATAGAGTGGGTCTTTTGCATGAATCTTTTTGGAGGCACTTGGGATGCACTAAGTTGTTTTGGTGTAATGGTAGTAATGTTAAAATCGAGCATCTTCGTTGTTTCAACTGCATATGTCAGCAACTCTGTTCTTAACATTACATATCAATGATTCTAAGTTGGAACATACGGAGAACTGGTTAACCAAAAGGAAATGAGCTATCAGAGATACAATCAAATGATCGAAGTGCACAATAGCATGCCAACAAGAAACCAAACAAGACCGAATGGACCGAAGATTACAGAGGTCAATTTGTGGTGCACATCTAAAAGGCTGGGAGTCCAAAGATGCAGCGGGCACAGCAGGAGGTCTGCTTTCCTGTTGGGATCTTGCGGCACATGATGGTTGTCTTCTCAATAAAGGAAATTACTCACTGGCTATCAAAATTACTTGCAAGTCATCTGGGTTCACATGGATGCTCTCCAATATTTATGGCCCTCACAATCAGCATGATCATCAGCCGTTCCTATCAGAGCTCAATACTTTAAGAAGAAACTACACTCTCCCATGGGTCTTAATAGAAGACTTCCACATCACACCGTTCTCCTCTGAGCGCAAGGGAGCTGCTAGCTCAATCAAATCATCCATTATCTTCAACAATTTCATTAATTGTCAAGCGTTGATCGAAATAGGCCTCTCTAATAAAAAGTTCACACAGTCTAACTTTAGGGAGGAACCCTCACTAGCAACACTGGACCGTTGCTTCATTTGCATTGATTGGCAACACCGATTCTCATTGGTGAATCTCAAGAATCTGTCCAGACCTACATCAGATCATATCCCACTATTATTGCAAATTGAATCGGGTAAGTCCTCTGTTAACAAACCTTTCTGATTCAAAATTCTTGGTTCTCAATTCTAGGTTGTCAGGAAAAGATCCGATCATGGTGGGAAAATGGGCCAAATTCTGAAGATGCTATTGCAGAGATAGCTCTAAAACTCTGCTCATTACTCTTTAAACTAAAAACCTGGAATCGAGAGAAAGTAGAAAATATTATTCAGAGAAAGGGAATACTCAAAAGGGATGGACCAACTTGACTTTCAAGAAGCAAACAGAAAAAATACTAGCAACTGAGATAGAAGAATGAACTCAACTAAAAATTGAACTGGTTAAGGTGCTACAACAGGAAGAAACGTTGTGGTGGCAAAGAGCAAGAGTACAATGGCTCTAAAATGGTGATCAAAACACAATGTTTTTCCATACATGGGCTAGCAACAGAAGGAGGAAAAACACAATTCATGAAATTCAACATCAGAGCAAGAAGATAACTAACCAACACTTGATATATGACTATTTTCGAGAATATTTTGTGTGTCTACTCCGGAAAGTCCGAAAAGCATTGTATTCGAGCAGATTGGGGAACATTGTACCCTAAAGGCCGCTTGATCTACATTAATTAGAGATTCCATTCAGGGAAGATGAAATCAGAGATGCAACATTTCATCCAGCATCAGAAAAGTCACCTAGATCTGACGGATTCTCATTCATCTTCTATAAACACTATTGGAGCTCTATCAAATCTGATCTGCTAAGGGTAGTTCACAACTTTTACAATCATCAGGTAACACTAGTGAGAATCAATTACTCCTACGTAACTCTTATTCCTGAGAAGGAGTTCAATTGCACGGTAAGAGATTACCGTCCCATTAGCCTTATGAATGGTATAGTAAAGATCATATCAAAGGTCTTATCAAGAAGACTTGCCAAGAACATGACAACATGATCTCACCCGCTCAATCGGTGTTTATCCGTGGAAGAACTCTTTCAGATAATTCTGTAGCCACTAAGGAGATCATATCTCAAGCAGTAACATCCAAACAAAAGGGAATTGTGTATAAACTGGACTTCAAGAAGGCTTTGACAAAATGCAGTGGTCTTTTATCTTGGATCTCCTAAGTGCTAGAGGATTCAGAAACAGATGGTGTAGATGGATTTATGATATTATATCAACCGCAAAGTCATCAATCTTAATTAATGGATCCATAGGAAAATAATCAAACACAGACGAGGGTTGAGGTAGGGAGATCCACTATCATCCCAACTCTTCATTCTGGTGGTAGATGGACTAGACCAAATACTCAAAACAGCATCAACACATCAGATTATTGAAGGCATTGGCACAGGTAAGCCCATTAGCTTCTTCCAAAATCTTTAGTTTGCAGATATCACGCTCATCTTTTGTAGTGATCAGAGAAAGAACATTACATCATTAAAATTCATCCTCTTCTCCTTTGAGTTACTGTCGGGACTTACGACCAATTTTGAAAAATCCACGATCCTGAGCATTGGCATCACCCAATCTCTCAGAGATCAATTAGTAAACATCCTAGGAAGTAGAACAGCAGACTTCCCACTCATCTACTTGGGAATGCCTTTGCACTATAGGAAACTCAGATCGAATGACTGGTCATTACTTATAGAGAAGATAGTAAAGAAGCTTGCAGGATGGAAAGCTAACCTGCTCACGATAGCGAGAAGAGCGCTATTATTGAATGCTGTCATTTTGCCAGTAGTATTATTTTGGATGACAAATCTCATTCTACCAGCAGGAGCAATCAAGAAAGGAAATAAGGCAGAGCTTTCCTATGGAATGGTAAGAAGGAAAATAAGGCAGAACAACATCTACTGAATTGGGCCACGGTTTGTCGCCCAAAGGAAGTCGGAGGAATGGGAATTGTCAATCTAAAAATCCTAAATCAAGTAATTTTCTGTAAATGGTGGTGGAATGCATTCAAAGACAATCGAAAGCCTTGGAGAGAACTGATCAAAATAGAATATTACAGCAACCATATGATCTCACTAATACGGTCGACCACTCGGAAGTTATCAGAGTTTTGGAGAAGTATGTTGAAGGTGAAAGGCTTGTTCCAAGCAATGGTAAAATTCACAGGCTGAAATGGGAAGCAAATCGCATTTTGGGAAGACTCATGGTTGCTAGACCAATCAATTAAGGAGCGATTCCCTTATACATAGCATCACCATTTAGAGAGATCATAGTGGCAGAGGCCTTTGAAATCTTTGCCACCTACGGAAGTGAAAGCCTTGCACCTTTGCTGAACAATCATCCTGATCAGCAAACTCTTGAAGGCATGTTGAAAGAGGTCAAACTCTCAAATAAACTGGACAACATAAATTGGAAATGTTTTTCGGCAAAGGCATTCCAACAAACAATATTACAGATTTCTGTTAGATGGAGAGGTGAGACCTCAATTCAGTAAAATAATATGGAGAATAAAAATCCCGCATAAAGTTAAGTATTTTCTTCACCTCAGCCTTCTCAATAAAATCCTCACAAAAACAAACCTAATCAAATGAGGATGGTAGGGCAATAACAGCTGCTCTTTATGCAACTCTAGCATAGAGACAGCCGATCACTTGTTCTGCAATATTCTTTCTCAAGAAAAGTTTAGGCACTGCTTCAGGAAAAGCTTCATTTTAGAGAGCTCCCACAAACCCAAGATTTGCTATGGAACAGCGAACGATCAGAGGATTTGTTGGACAACGGCCTTTCCACACTTCTAGCAATGGGACTATGGGGTATATGGAAGGAATGAAAATAAGATACTTTAACTATCATGCATACCTTCTGCAATTGGTAGCCCTGCAAAGAGCCTGACTATTTTGCTCGTGGATGGAGCATATCAATGTAGAGATTTCGAAGCCCATTCAGGAAATCAGAAGCTCCTTGACAGGGTAACTTAATGGGGCACACTGAAAATGGCAGCAGTGCTGTACAGACTTCATTCCATCACACTTCAGTTATTGGTTATTCAACATAAGATCAATCAACAACTATACTATAGGAAATAATCTCTAATTTACTTGAGAGGGTCGATATAGGAAAACAATAGAACACATCCGAACTCACGGTAAGTTAGCAGAATACAAAAATTGTTTCCCACGAATGGGAAACCAGAGTTATTACAAGGCTGACAATCCACCACTGATCATCGGACTGCCGTAGGCTCTTAAGAAATAGTATCCTTCTTACCTCATGACTGGACAAAACTGGTTCAAGAAAATGGAAGGGAAGAATATTACCACTATCTGTATGGAAGGGAAGCAGTTCAAATACAGACATCGACAAAGTTTAGATATTCAGAAACCACTATCTGCATTTCATATAATTACTATATATGTAAATATGCTGTCTAACTACTGTATGCTCTTATCTTATCTAATACAAACTATATAGGTTAGGTTTCCCTAACTCTTGCCATCAAAAAAAAAAAAAAGAACTAGGGAGTCCCAGATGTTTGAGAACTTCATAAGATGGTATTTCTTCGTCCAGTGTATCCAAGGATCTTAGGTTGATCTTTCTTCAAATATTTGCTGAGTAATTACACTAAGAACAAGATTATCTATGTTCTCAAATAGTTCTTTGCAGGAAGGACAGCTGAAAAGAGCTAACCATTATTTCCTGCTCAATATCTCCCCAGCATCTGGCTTGTTCTTGGTGGCAAGCCACATAAATTTTTTTTGAGAGAAGTGGTGATTTGGGTTAGGGAGCAAATAATTCTTCCAATGTTTAGGAATATGTAAAGAGATTAAAGAGTATACATTAATTGTAATACCTTTAAATTTCACATTTCATGGTTGAATAAATGGAAGGATATCAGCTAAGCTTCTGATCTCGTGTAATGCTAAATCTGAGAGAGAGAGAGATTTAAGCTTCAAAACTCTATTTGTTGCGGTCATGGGTCAAGGGGTCGAATGGCTCAGATGGTTGGCTTATGCCTCCGCCTCCGCATACGTAAGTATTGTCTGCTTTGACTCATGACCATCTTAGGTTTCAGTGGGCCGTCAAGAGAGAGTATGTATGGATAGGAGGCATGTATGGATAGGAGGCATTCCTACAGACGGCGCCAATATTGTGGTCATGGGTCAAGGGGTCAAATGGCTCAGATGGTTAGCTTATGCCTCCGCCTCCGCATACGTGAAGTATTGTCCGCTTTGACTCATAACCATCTTTAGGCTTCAGTGGGCTTTTAGGCTTCAATGAGCCTTTAGGCTTCAATAGGCCTTGAT
>KE504889.1:109082-138653 GCA_000441515.1 Elaeis oleifera | reverse complement strand
AGCTTATGCCTCCGCCTCCGCATACGTGAAGTATTGTCCGCTTTGACTCATAACCATCTTTAGGCTTCAGTGGGCTTTTAGGCTTCAATGAGCCTTTAGGCTTCAATAGGCCTTGATCATTTTAGAGCCTTATGATTTTATCCTTTAAAAGACGCCTCACGTTGGGAGAGAAGGTTCCAATCCATAGAAGCCATATTCCCTCTTGACTCATGACCAATATGGGACTAAAGAAGCCCTCTCTACACCACAACATTATTAATCAGTCCAGAAAAAAATCTCTGATCTTTTGCTGAAAGAGAAGGAAATATTAATCTATAAAGGGTCATGAGGATTGGAAATATTCCTCTGAAAGTTAAAGGCTCTTGCCATCTTCATCATTCTTCCTTTAGTCAACCCTATATCCTAATAATACGCAGCAGTGATCTGTCTAGCCCAAGGCATATCCGAATCAACAAACCATTTCCATCCCCATTTTGTCAACAAAGCTCTATTAAAGTCAGTTAAGAGCATCTGGACCTCCATTGCTTTAGTTTTGCAGACAACCAGCTAGTTAACAAAGGTGGCAAACAAGGAAGAAGTTGGCAGCACTTTACACAAAAAAACTTCTTCTAGGTTTATCCAATTTTGCCACAAGCCATGATGACAGGAGAATAATGGCATGAAGTAGATAGGTAGAGAAGAGAGCACCATATTAATTAAAACAAATCAATGGGAATAGGAATGAGTGATACCCATTCTAGCAATTTGGTTTGGATGATTCTCATTCCCATTTCGAATCGAAGGGGAAATGGTTTAATCTGCCAAAATCCAATCCATATTCTCTCCTAATATTCAGATCCTATTCTGATTCTGATTACAAACCAAACATGTTGGAAAATATCGCCATCCAATATTCATTTCAATTTATTTTAATTCTAATTTCGATTCTGGTCGAAAACCAAACACACCCCAAATTTTTGAAAGAGTTCTTGCCGGTCACACTTTGTTAGAACCTTGGGTGTGAGCGCAAGTCCAAGATAGGCAAATAGGGAATTCACTCATGATGCAATCAAGAATATTCTCTGGTCCTGCTGGAAGCCTCCTAATTTTATCAAGCTATTGCCATCTCTTTCGGCAACCAATTTATCAAGCTCTATTGGTCTTAGAGATTTTCTAATTTTAATTGTAGCTATATATCATAAGATTCTAATCTCACGTATCTTTTCTAAGACAAGCTATACATGAATGCTTCTCATGTTATTTGTAGTATTTGAAGAAACATTCACCCAAGTAAAATGAGGGACTCATCAGCCTTTGCTAGGCTCTCCAAATTGACTAAAACTTGTTCAATCCATGTTTGCCGAGGGGAGCAGGTATCCCACACAACATGGATTTTTCCTCCGATGAAATGTTTTGAGGACATTTTAAATGATTTTGGAAAAAGGGAAACACAACCTTATGTGCAGGAACTAGTTCAAGCTAACTCAACTTTTTTTGCATTGTTTCCCACTGTGGAATGGTTTATTGTGGTTTTTATGGTTATCATTGTGTCTTCTAACCTTCCTACTAGTGTTGGAAGATCTTGTATTTAGAATTTTCCCCACCACTTGGGCTGGCAGAGTATAGAGTTACTCCAACCCATTCCAACCTCTATGATTTCCAATCCTAACCAAATACAACCATCTTCGAGCTAGATATCTAGCCTAGCTCAAACCCATCCCTTCTTAAGCTAAATTCAACTTGGGTCTCCTTGGATTAATCAGGTTAGATCAGGTTGAACTTGATTTAAAGGTATGAAAACAGTTGGAACACTGCTATTTAGTTAATGGTAGATTGGACCACTGGCTCGTGTTTGTTACATTGTCTTTAATCTTTTAGGTCCATTGTCTAGAAAATCAAAAGAAATCATAAATCAATATAACTAGAAATTGTTGCTGGTCCATGGTATGTTCTCCCCAAATTTCCTATCCATGGTTCTCTGTCTCCATCATCTCAGTCCTCAAGGCTCTCAAATAGGGAGAGACAGAGAGATTAGGTCTAGGTCTCACTAAAATTAGCCTTTCCTATCAATTAGCCATAGCTTAGCTAGTTGGCATCCCACTCTCTATATGGAGAGTTCTCGAGTTTGACCTAATAGCATCCCTATCAAATTTCTAGAAAGAAAGGTATTATATATGTTTGCTAAATGAAAATTAGGTTTCTACTTGGGCCTGCTGGCTATACATGGCAGCAGCTTTTGAGATTTGAAAGTTTCATTATATATTAGGCAGTGCATTAAGAATGTATTAAGGGACTACTTTTGAATCTTAAAGTCCACCATGAATGATAAGCAGGCCTGAAATAGAAACTTAATTTCACTTTGTAGATGGTTTAAAGACAAAATTGCACCCCCCTTGCACAGAAAAGCACATTGGTCCAATCTATTAACTTTGCGAATAGTAATTTTGTGAGGTTGTTTATATAATTTCTCATATTTAGGAGGATATATACTCAAAAAAAATCTATTAAAAGATGATGAAAACTTGATTGGGACTTGCCAAGTCTTTTACGACTTGGTTGAATAGACAGGTGAAAAAAGGGCCAAGTAACATTGCCAATTTTTCTTTATAGTTCAATTCTCCTATTTGATTTTGATATAATTACTATTATTAAGTTTATGATATTTACATAATCTTTATTATTTTTGAAGGTTAAAGCATATTAATTTAAATTGATTATAGATGTTTAGATTAGTAAAATAGCTTTTAGTGATCTATAAATACTGAGTTGTTGATTCTTTTGCCGATGCAAGAATTTCACAAAGGTATCTTAATTTAAAAAGAATTGATGTCAATATGAGTCCATGTAGTATGATAATACCAATCTCTTTGGATGACCTTCCATAATTTAGTGATTGAAATATCTTTACTGAAATTGACTTTTATCATTTGGACATGTGCCCCCAATGCATGTTTGATTAATCTTGTGCGACTTGTTTAATTTAATTTAAAATTCAAATACATGGGCTACATCTACATCTACTTTTGAATTAATAAGTTACATGATTAATCTAACAGGATTGCGTACTTGTTGCTCAAACTTCTATCCCTTAAATGTTTGTGAGAGTGTATTGTAAATAAAGATAATGTGCTTTAGTATTATTGTTTCTACGGTCACAATTGATAACTTGTAGTTTAGTATTGTTTGAAAGTTTGTTTCTATAACGGTCACAATCAGTGGTTTAATATCATTTCTATAGCCCAATTGGTGAGAGCATATTGTTAGCAAAGATAACGTGCTTTTGTATTATTGCTTCTGATATGGAGGTATCCCTCTATCCTTAGGATGTACTGAGGTCGTTGTCATCGGGGTTGCTAATCTGGTCTTCTCGGCCTCGTACGAGATGGAAGTACCATTCAAATATTGCCAGGCTTCCATTCCAGGAGGTAGTTGCTATCATGCTCTAAACCCAATATTCGGATCGATCATGTGATACAGCAATATGAACCCTAAAGCAATATCTTAGAGATTATACAATGCTTAAATAATAAACAAATTCACATCAACACCGAAAAAAATTATATTAACTATAAAGTTCAACCATATTTATCAAACAAACCAATCCTTCATTTTTGAATAAGGTCCACAAGATTGAAATATTTTTTGATATCAAAAAATCAACTAACTACCAATGACTCCATCGCTCGAAGTCCACATTCAACTCGACTAATCTATGTATCCTGCAACTCTAAAGAAAAAAGTGGGTGCGAGCTTTATAACCCAATAAGAATCCTTCACATTCACACTAGCATAAGTATGAAACACCTTTATGATTTTATTAATAGATAAAAAAATAGTAAGATTCATTTATCAATAATTTGAATAATGCTTAGTATATTAATATGTATACTATAAAACACACATATATAAGCCATGCCAATGTACATATTAAGTCTAATCATATAGCTACTCTGTTACACACATAACCCCATACAAAAATCTTGAAATACATATCACTTATATATCATCCAAGTAGCAATTCAATTCAATATTATCTATCATTATCTGATTAACATAGTTGGATTATGACCACACTATCACTCCGACATTGGACTAGACCCACTCATGGTCCAATCCATGGTAGGCCAATCACACACTATGTTTCCACCCATGGCCCACAACCACATCTCAGCTCGCAGTTGACATCACAAATACCGCGTTTCACGTGCTGATTAATCTAGATATCCTTCAATTAGATATGATTCATCATTTTGATTTGATTTGGGTACTAGACTAGTCACAATCATACTCCAGTCTATGACAGACTAAATACAAACCATACTACCACCTAAGGTCGGCAACCATAAATCATATCTCAGCCCACATGACTGATACACTATATTTCACACATGGCTGACTACTTTACATGCTTCCTTTTTTCCACTCTTACAGTTATACAAATTAATATTTGTCTTGTTGATATTGGACTTATTATAGCTATACTCTAGCTCTTGGTAGGCCAAACATAATGCTGCACCCCAACTTAAGGCTGACCCAGCACAAACACCACGTTTCTTATATGACCAATCAGTTCAAACACCATATGTGCCCTATCCATGTTATTAAAGTCAGAATCTAATTTTTGATATTAGATTAGTCATAGTAATGCTTCAGTCCATGGTAGACCAAAAATAATGCCACATCCCAACCCGAGGCTAATCTAGAATATACACCATGTTTTTTGTATAACCAACTAACCTAGATGCTGTTGACACCTCATGAATTATGTTAAATTATGATTTTCTTATTCAACATGATATCTATAATTAAATATCAATTAATCATGAATCATGCAACATCAATTCATCAACACATGATACAGAGCTAGTATATATAAAACACACAATCATACAAGTACAGTTATAAATATATTTTTTCATAATCTTGTAGATAATAATGTTAAAGAACCCTTGCATCTAATGATGATGAACTTAACATACTAAGTATCAATTCACACCCTGATTTGTGAACCTAGGTGCTAAGAAATCCGCTTGAAGCTCCTATCTTGAGGATTGTTCTCTTGCAGAACCAATTCAATATTAAAGAAATCATAGGGTGTAATTGTTTATCTAAAATCCTCTACTTGGTTCATTAGGAGTCTAATATCAAATCCCGCCTTGAATTCCTCTTCCTTGGATCTTTGGATCTAAGGAGAGAAAGAAGAGGAGAGAGAAAATAGAGAGAGATGAAAGAGAACAAAGAAGAGAGAGAGATAGCAACTCTCTCTTCCTTCTCTTCTTTTTCCAAATAGGACTTTCCCTTCTTAACTCCCTCTCTATCACGACAACAAAGGGCCAGTGACTAGTCATCCATAGCAACATCCGATGGTAGTGACCATAACGACCTCGACCACGGCCATGGCTAGTAGTGGTCGGTGAAGCAAAACAAGGGAGAGGAAGCATGAAATAGGGGAAATCATGTTCGTGCGAAAGGCGATGGCTTGTCGAACCAAATCTGAGTGGTGATGGCTGAAGGATCGATGTGCATACCAGACCGATCAGAGTTAGAGGCAGTGGATTTTAAAATTTAATCAATCCGACATTCGATCCAAATCAGAACATAAAGAAAATCAGCATACAAAAGATTGTGATAAACCATTTATCACCTTACGCAGGTAGATGAATGCCGCAATCCGATTATCATGAATCTAAAGGAGGTTCGCTGATGAGCCGTGCATGTATCCAGCTTCTATAGATATCCATCAGGATCAACTTTGGATCGTCCTTCTTGTGAGCCTTTTTGGATCCTAAATCAACCCTTGATCTACGTCGCGATCTCAACCTTTAAGAAGTTCTTGGCACAAGAGGTACTTGCCTAACAACCTTAGGCGTATATTAATATGGGATGCACAACTCTTTAGGCATTGGACAAAGTGGAGAGGGTAAGAAGGTGTGGACACAGGGAGAAGACTCTAGAAAATCTAATTTCTATCACTTGGCAAGCACTGAAAGGCTGCCTATAAATAGACCCCTTTGATTTGAATTCAAAATTCAAACCAATCGAGATAAATGGCTAGTTGTTATCTCATAACAATATATTCCATTTAATCTAATTTCTTTTCCAAAAAATTAGATCTAAAAGGAATGTGATCCCTCCCAAAAAGGTAAGTAGAGTGGGCGCCAACACTTGACAGCCACTTGTTCTCATCCAAGCAAGAGAGAGAGGGGGCGTGTGCCCTCTCTCCCTCCACCTCATGCTGAAACTAGAGAGGGGTATGTGCCCCTCTCATTCCTCTACATGGATTTCAGTGGTGAGAGCACTTGGAACATGCCAAAGCGTGTGCCCCTCTTGATCTCATCCAGAGGTGGCATGCACCCTTCCATAAAATCTATACCAAGTCAAGGGAGAAAAGAAAAATGAGCCAACTAATTGGTTTGACCCAATCCTATTGAGGCACCCAATGTGGTGCCCCTCTAGATCCAAATAGATTAGGTTAGGAATAAGGTAATTGACTTGATATAAATCTTATCTAATAAGGAATCAAGTCCAAGAAAAATTAGATTTAACCATGTACTAGCATAGTGCACCTAAACTCAATAGGATTTCACCAAATCCTAATCTAATTGTGAATTCACAAGTCCAATTGGCCAATCCAAAATTAAATCCCTTATTGTATGACCCAAAGGTTTAATTCTGTTTGGTAGTAAGATATATCATGATCTCCATCATAGTATCATTGAAACTCCTTTCGATGAGTTGGAACAATTCCAACTCATACCCATCAAAGATCATCGATCCAGAATGATCTTAGTAAGCTTTCACAATCCATCAGTGACATCTAGTAATATATAGTGCCAAGCCAGAAGAACTGAAGAGATGACCTCTAGGTGCAAGTACCGTGTAATTCGATTCTTCTATCATAAGTTCCGACAGAACAGAGGTCAAAGATAACTTATCAAACTTTATCCCTGTCCTACATTAAAATCAATCGATTTGAGTCTGATGTAAAACCTTATGGAAATATCTTTCCATCATTCACACTGCTATGGCCATGGACTTTAGGACTCAATCTCATAATTTACATAGGACTACTCCTCTTCTATCGAGGTTGATAGATCTCATTTTGGTGTAATTTAATTTCTACAATGAACATACTATAGCCAACATATACCTCACGACTCCATATGGTTAGGAGACTAAGTTATGGTGTAGTCAAACTACAGCACCCTCAAGGTAAACTATCGATGCATCTCAGGTCAGAGAACTAAACACACTACTACAGCTATGAGTAAGTCACTGATGAAAAGATAGATATCTTTGTGACTCTCAGGATTCGTCATGCTTAGTATCTTTGTTCATAACAAGTACTTGCACTTTTGCTCCAATATCTCTACACCATAGATTCAAGACTCATCTATCCAAAAGAAGCGATCATGCACTAATCTCTCTGGATCAATCACCATCTCCATGATGATTCTATGATCGAAAATAATTTATGAGTTAACTAATAATAACACATATTTTAAATTCTCAACTCTTAAGAATATATGTTATCGTACCCATTAACCTAATGGACGATTCACAGACACAATAAGTCCGAATGTGAATGGATAAAAAACTCAAATTTTATTAATATAAAATTAATTATATAAATTATGCTTTAAGAAAGTTTACAAGTGTTGGTCAATCTGATTTTTAGAGGATACATCTAACAAACACCCGCTTGCACAAAAATCAATTGGTTACAACTCTAAATCCCATTTTCTCAAGGTGGGCTTCAAACTTTTGCTGGCTTAATTGCTTCGTTAGTGGATCAGCCACGTTATCCGTAGAGTCGACTCTCTTTACCTCAACGTATCCCTTTTTGAGGTAATCGTGGATGAGATGGAACCACTGCTTGATTTGTTTAGATTTCTAGTGAGACCTCGGCTCCTTAGCAAGGACTATGACACTGTTATTATCGTAATAGAGTGAAATGGCACCTGATAGCATCACACCGAGCTTAGCAACAAACTTCTTGAATCAGAATACCTCTTTTGTAGCTTTCGATGCGGCGATATACTCTGCTTTCATGATGAAATCTACAATAACAGTCTACTTGAAGCTCTTTTAGCTCACAGCACTATCATTGTACAAGAAAATACTATCTGATGTTGACTTTTGATCATCAATATTAGATATAAAGTTTGAATCAGTATATCCCTGCACCCTCAAATCTCCATTGCCAAAGATCAAAAATATATCCTTAGTCCTTCTTATGTACTTAAGGATATATTTCACAAAAGTCCAGTGCTCTTCATCTGGATTCGACTGATATCTACTTGTGACACATAGCATGGGCGATATCAGGTCGTGTACAAAGCATGACATACATGAGACTCCCTATAGCCGAAGCATAAAAATTTTGCTCATGCATTCTATCTCTTCTGATGTGTTGGGGCACATTTTCTTAGAGAGATGGATACTATGTCTGAAGGGTACTAGACCCCTCTTGGAGTTCTTTATGCTGAACCTCTTTAATATCTCCTTAATGTACATCTTCTGTGATAATCCTAGTATCCTTCTAGATCTATCTCTATAGACATTAATCTTCAAATAAAGGATGCCTCTCCTAGGTCTTTCATAAAAATTCTTGGACAACCAAAGTTTGATCGAGGTTAACATGAAAATATCATTTTCAATCAGAAAGATGTCATCCACGTACAATACAAAGAAAGTGATAATACTTCCACTGACCTTTTTGAATACACACGATTTCACATCGTTCTTGATAAAACCAATGATTTGATTACATTATTAAAATGAGTATTCCAACTCCAAGATACTTGCTTGAGTCCATAAATAGACTTTGCAGTTTGCAAACCTTATGATCACCATCATTGAAAGTGAAACCAAGTGATTGTTTCATATAGATATTTTTCTCAAGATATCTATTAAGAAATATCATTTACCCATCCATTTGCCATATTTCATAGTCAAAATATGCTGCAACAGCAAGTAATATACAGATGGACTTAAATATGGCTACAAGCAAGAAGGTATCCTGATAGTCAATGTCTTTGTGTTAATTATATCTTTTTGCCATGAGCCTAGCTTTAAAAGTCTCTACCTTTCTATCTATATCAATCTTTCTCTTGTAGATCCATTGACACCCAATAAGTATAATACCTTTAGATGGATCCACTAAGATCTAGACTTGATTTTAGTGTATTGAGTCAATTTCTAATTTCATTACCTTTAACCATTTCTCGGAGTCGATATCTGATATTGTCTTGCTATAGATTTTGGGGTCATCTCCATGTACCTCATTTTTTGTGAGGAATATTTTCTCTACATATTTTGAGATAATATCCACGTATCTCTTAGAAGGATGAAAAACCCTACTAGACTTACAAGGTGGAGGAGGAGGAGGTGCTTGGACTGGCTCTAACTAAGTTGATTTCACAGATTTCGAGGCTCGTTGCTCTTCAGAAACTTTCTCCTCAAGCCTAATCTGTCTTGCCATGCCTCCATCTTGAACAAACTATTTTTCAAGAATGATTTTATGTCAACTCACAATCACATTATGGTCTTTCGAAAGATAGAAATAATATCCTAAAGACTCTTTAGGATATCCAATAAATAAGCTCTAAGGGACCTATTTCTGACTTATCTACCTGTGGTCATTTGTTGTGGGTCAGACAACTCAAAATTTTGAAATGACTCAGAGTTGATTTCTTATCATATCATATCTCATACAGTGTGGTAGGAATGATTTTAGAAGGAACCCTATTCAATACATAAATTACGGTCAGTAGGCTATATCTCCAAAGAAAAATAAGAAGTTTTGTGAAGCTCATCATGGATCGAACCATCTAATAGGGTCTAATTTTTCATTCTAAATCCTGTTGAGTTGAGGTGTTCTAAGCAAAATCCACTGTGAGATTATGCCATATTCCTTGAGATAACATAAAATTTTTTACTAAAGTATTCTCCTCCTCGATCTGATTGAAGAACTTAAGGAACTTTTAGTTTATTTCTCCACTTCATTTTTGAATTCTTTGAACTTTTCAAAGGTCTCAGACTTGTATTGCATAAGATACACATACCCATATGGTGAAAAATCATCGATAAAAGTTATGAAGTAGAGATAAGCTCCTCTGGCCGGTACATCGAATGGGCACATATCTGAATGTACCAGAGCTAGTATCTCTATGGTCCTTTTCTCATGTCCTATAAAGGATAGCTTGAATATTTTTTCTTGAAGGCATGATTCACAGATCGAATATGACTTGAAAGCCAACAGATCCAATAGTCCAGTTTTTTCAATCTGTTAATCCTATCTTTTCTAATATAACCTAGCCTTAGATGCCACAAGTACTTTTAGTTAACGTTATCTCTAGATTGTTTAGATCCTACGGTATTTATATTTTGCTCGATATAATTCACAGATACATCAACATATAATTGAAAGAGACCATTAATAAGGAACCCACTTTCAATTTTATTATTTTAAGAATATATTATAGTGGTCCTTATAAAACTTATTATATAGTCATCTTGCATTAAGCAAGAGACAAAAATAAGATTCCTACTCACAGCAGGTACAAAGTAACAGTCTCTCAAAAATAAAATATTTTCTGATGGTAGTCGAAGAGGGTATGTCCCCACAGCCACAGCAGTAATCTTTGCTCCATTCTCGACACCTAAGATCATATTACCTTCCCTCAACATTCTGCTAACCTCAAGATCCTACAAAGAAGTGTATAGATGAGCACTAGATCCAGAGTCAATCACCTAACTAGATGTAGAAGAAATCATTAGGTTTATTTCCATAATAAGCATATCTTTAGAAGGTCCACCTTCCCTCTTGTTATTCAAACTCGTCATGTAAGCTGGGCAGTTCTATTTCCAGTGGCCATCAGTGTCGCAATGGAAATATTTTCTTTCTCCATGGCCTTCTTCTTCAGAACCACCTTCTTCTTCTTCTTCTTACTCTCCACCTTTTGTTTCTTCGCAGATATTTTCTTATTTCTAGTCGACTTTTATTTGGAAGAAGTCCGCTCCACAACAAATACAGAGCTCCTTAAACTTTTCAAGGTTTTCTTAGTTGTGACTAGTATATTGACCAACTCATAAATGGTGTACTGGATCTTATTCATGTGAAAGTTTACAATAAACTATCCATATGAATCTATAAGAGACTGCAGAATGAGATCAATTTGCAACTCCTTATCCATCGACATCTCGAGCTTTTCAAGCTCCTCTAGGTCCTTGATCATTATCAGACAATGCTCGTGGACTGACTGCCCATCACGCATCTTCACCTTGAATAGTCGTTTGGATACTTTATAGCGAGCTGTGTGGCTCTGCTCACCATACAACTCTTGCAGGTGAGCCAAATTTTTTTGGTAATCTTCATGTCTTCATGTTGGTGCTGCAATTCATTTGATATCGAGGTCACCACACAGCACGTAACTTTGTTGTCATCATCCAACCACTTATCATGAGATGCTCTCTGATTAGCAGTCGGACGGACTGGAAGAGGGGCAAGGTCATGGTCAAGTACATAGCCAATTTTTTTAAAATTCAAGATAATCTTCAAATTCTGGAGCCAATCCTTAAAGTTCAGTCCGATCAACCTATTGGTTTCTAGGATTCTGGCTAAGGGATTGGAAGCAGATATTTCTGTAGAGAGTGAAAGATTCTAATTAGATTTTATAATTAACTTAACTAATTTATTTAAAATTTATTTTAAAATAAATTTGGGCTCTCACTATTTAACTGAATCCCCACACTCTCCGGATAGAGAAACAAAACCTCCATGATTAAGGATTTTAGTGGGTGCTACGATCTCATCGATTTACTCAGCATCTCACCTAACAGTTATTCATGATGGGTCAGCCGATGAGTGGACAACTCTTGTTCAATATTTTCTAAACTTGTTGTAGCCAAGTTCGATCTCTAATTTGTGAAGCCTCACCGTGCCCAGAGTATTGGCTCACTCCTTAGTTAAGTCAGACCCACCATTTACATGAAATAGAGTCGTCATTGGGACCATCACCATATCCAAAATATTGAGCCCAACCCCATCTTCACCCCACAGTATCTCATGCCTATAGCATGGTAGTATATTCCTTGATGCAACCAAACTACTGTATCCAATCGAGAATAGTCAACATCCGAAAGGGCCCGCATAACTACAATGATGAAAGACTGCTGGACTTAATATTTTATAGAAATATTTGAATTTAGGTCTCATCCTTAATTAGTCATAAAGACTATGACTAACCTAGTGGCATAGGCTAGCTCAAATCATAAGGCAATCTAATTCAAAACTCAATCCCAAGTTGGCTAGATAAGTGTGATCATTGGGAGGGTTGCAGATGCTTGCCTTAGACACCATTTGTCATGGCTAGATAAGTATAATCCCAATTAAAAATCATGATTTAGACTTGCCTTAGATACCAATTGATCAATAAGAATTGAATAGATCAGTCTAGATTTGAGCTCGAACCACTGAGCCAAATTAGGTCTTACATTTGATCGACAACATATGATTGTTAATCGATCTGATCAATCTACAACTATTGGGTTGGTCATGAGCATACTTGATCCAGTCCTAATCAACTTTTAATTCGATTTGATCAACTGCTCAAACTAGACCTAATTGAGCTACCCACACCCATAACTCCATATTTTATGTAATGAAATAATTTGATCTTAAATTTTAATTTAGATCTCTTAATTTATATCTTAATTCTCAATTAAATACATTATGAACATAAATTTAGTTTAGATGTCAAAATAATTTTAGATCTAAACTATATTTCATTTTGTATCTCATATAAATAATCTGTCCAAAGAAATGAGTCGACTCACCCTAGACTCGATTCGACTTATCACAGTGAGTCAACTCAACTCTGAGACTGAGCTGACTCATCTGTGACGAATAGAACCCTATAACTCTCAACCTACAGAACTGAGTCAGCTCATTAGCAAACTGAACCGACTCACCAGGGTCCTGAGTCGACTCAATAAGGACTGAATCGACTCAGTAGATGTGCCAGCCATGGATTTCAATGTTCAAAATATGTATGCATCATTAAAGTTCTAGTTTAGTTATGAAATAATTTCAGATCTAAACAACTTAAACATGCATTAAAAATCTTCTTTTCGCTATTTTTTTTATGTGATATCACAAGTGGCACCCCTACACACCATAAGAGAATCCATCGATTGGATAAGAGAGGTACTTTAATCTCTATTTTCTCTTATGACCGGACGGCCATGGTGATGCACTCATTCTGAGTACTAGGCTACTAAGATAGCAAATTAAATCAACATATCACATATGTATGATTCAATCTACATATCTCGTATGCTAAACTAGATCTATATATCAAATATGCATACATAAATCAACTATGAATTAGATCTAATCTTAAACATGTTGATTTAATCTAAATCTCCTTTTAGATCTACAAATAACTTTAGATCTCATCTAAATAAGATCTGATTTAGATTTATGATCACACGAACCTGGCTCGGATACCAGTTGAAGGATCGATGTGTATATCGGATTGATCAGAGTTAGAGGTAGTGGATTTAAAATTTAATCAATCCAACATTCGATATATAGATCTAAATCAGAACATAAAGCAAAATCAGCAAACAAAATATTGTGATAAACTATTTATCATCTTGCACAGGTAGATGAATGCCATAATCCGATTATCGTGGATCTGAAGAAGGTTCACTGATGAGCCATGCATATGTCTGACCTCTGCAGGTATCCATCGGGATCAATCTTGGATCATCTTTTTGGCGAACCTTTTTGGATCCTAGATCAACCCATGATTTACCTCACAATCTCAACCTTTGAGAAGTTCTTGACACGAGAAATTTGCCTAACAACCTTAAGCGTGTATGAATATGGGGATGCCCAACTCTTTGGGTGTTGGACAAAGTGGAGAGGGTGAGGAGGCATGGACATAGGGAGAAGACTCTAGAAAATTTGATTTTTTATCACTTGGCAAATCCTAAAAGACTGCTTATAAATAGACCCCTTTGGTTTGAATTCAAAATTCAAACCAATCGGGATAAATGGCTAGTTGTTATCTCATAACAATACATTCCATTTAATCTGATTTCTTTCCAAGAAATAAGATCTAAAGATATGTGATCCTCCCAAAAGGTAAGTAGAGTGGATGCCAACACTTGACAGCCACTTGTCCTCATCCAAGCAAGAGATAGGGGGGACGTGTGCCCTCTCTCCCTCCTCCTCATACTGTTGGCACCCACTTGTCCTCATCCAAGCAAGAGAGAGAGGGGGCATGTGCCCTCTCTCCCTCCTCCTCATACTGAAACTAGAGAGAGGCTTGTGCCCCTCTCATTCCTCCACATGGATTCCAGTGGTAAGCGCACTTGGAACATGCCAAGGCATGTGCCCCTCTTGATCTCATCTAGAGGTGGCATGCACCCTTCCATAAAGTCTACGCCAAGTCAAGGAAGAAAAAGAGGAAATAAGCCAACTATTTGGCTTGACCCAATCTTATTGGGGTGCCCAATGTGGTGCCCCTCTAGACCCAAATAGATTAGGTTTAGAATAAGGTAATTGACTTGATATAAATCTTATCCAATAAGAAATCAAGTCCAAAGAAGAAATTGAGTTTAACCATATGCTAGCATGGTGCACTTAAACCCAATAGGATTTTATCAAATTCTAATTTAATTGTGACTTCACAAGTCCAATTGACCAATCCAAGATTAAATTTCTTATTGTGTGACCTCATAAGTTTAATTCTGTCTGATAGTAAGATATATCATAATCTCCATCATAGTATCATTGAAACTCCTTTCAATGGATTAAAATAATTTCAACTCACATCTATCAAGGATCATCGATTAAGAATGATCCTAGTAAGCTCTCACAATTCACCAGTGATATCTGATAATATATAGTGGCAAGCCAATAGAACTGAAGAGATCAACCTAGATATAGTTATCGTGCGATTCGATTCTTCTATTATAAGTCCCGATAGAGTAGAGGTCAAGGATAACTCATCAAATCTTATCCCTGTTATAAATTAGAATTAATTGATTTGAGTCCAATGTGAAGCTTTATGAAAACATCTTCCATCATTCATACTGCCATGGTCATGGACTTTAGGATTCAATCTCATGATCTATAAGGACTACTCCTCTTCTACCGAAGTTGATAGATCCTATCTTGGTGCAATCCAATTTCTACATTAAATATATTGCAACCAACATTCACCTCAAGACTCCATATAGCTAGGAGATTGAGTTATGGTGTAGTCAAACTATAGTACCCTCAAAGTGAACTACCGATGCATCTTAGGTCAGAGAACTAAACACACTACTACAGCCATGAGTAAGTCACTGACGAGAAGATAGATATCCTCGTGGCTACTCGAGATTGGTCATGCTCAGTGCTGTTGTTCATAATAAGCACTTGCACTTTCGCTCTGATGTCTCTATATCATAGATTCAAGACTCATCTACCTGAAGAAAGTGATCATGCACCAATCTTTCTGGATCAATCACCATCCCCGTGAAGATCCGATGATCAGAAGTAATTTATGAGTTAACTAATAATAATAAATATCTCAAATTCTCAACTCTTAAGAATATATATATATTATCATATCTATGAACCTAATGGACGATTTACAGACACAATAAATTCAAATGTGAATGGATAAAAGTTTAATTTATTAATATAAAAGTCAATTATACAAATTATATCCTAAAAAATTTTACAAGTGTCGGCCAATCTGCCTTCTAAGGCATACATATAACAATGGTAGCCTAAACTCAGTAAAAAGAATGGTGAAAGGTTTGGAAACCTTACCTCCACCGCCAGTGAGGTTTCACACCTAGTTCGTCAGAAAGATCCCAAGGATTCCCCCATAGAGGCTCACAAACAGCTCAAAAATTTCTCACCAATGGTGGATGGGATTTGGGGTGAGAATGTTAGAGGGAGGAGGAGCCCTTTTATAATAAAAAAATCTTAAGATTTGGTTGCCCTAGGGTCCCTTTTTCCGGCTAGAATCGGAGAAGAGAAAGACTCCCATTGGGAGTCATCCTTCCCTCTCTTATGTGCACAGCATGTGAACTTCCTTTCTTTATTCCAAGTGCTTTAAACTTCATGCAAAAATAAGAAAATCTTGGGCTTGCCGATCAATGGACCGAACCCATATATTCTCCCTCCCTTAAAATAATTTTATCCTCAAAATTAGTATATCCAAAGTTTCAAACAAACAAGGGCATAACTCATTTAGCTTACCTTCATAGGGGTGAAAGTGGTATGGATATTATCCATCTGGATCTATTTTTATATTTGAATCAATCTAAATATGGATAAAAATTTAAGGATCTAACTAATATCTGTATTCGTATCCATATTTATCAAAAAAAATAAATATGGATATAGATAAATAACTATTTGATCCATATCTGAATATTTGAATCTACATGTAATTCTATAGAATTTTATACACATTTATTAATTTTTAAGAAAAATATGCAACCATATAAACATCTTGTTAACTTGATTTATCATCTAGTCACTAATATCTTTAATTTTATAGTCATAAAGTTTAATTATTTAAATTATATCCATAATTATATCCATACTTTTAGTATCCGAATTGTGTCCATATCCATTTAGAATTAATATGGATATGAATTCTTGCATCTGAATAATATCCATATCCATATTTGTATTCATCAGACAAAATAAATATAGATATGGATATGCTAGTATTCGATCCATATCTGATCCGGTTTCAGCCCTACACCTTCGAGCTTTGGCATAGCATCTCTTTTCTACTTGATTGGTCTATTAAATTGTTAATAAGGAAAAGTCTAGTCTCTCTAACTTTTACTCTATTCCAACTATCTTCTACATCAAGTACTCTCCATAGGTCAAATTCATATGAGAAAATCCAATAAATTTCTAAATTCCATTACAAACTTAAAGTCCAATATACTTTATCCATATCGACATGCAAAACGAACTACGCACATTCAAAAAAATTGGTGATAATGCTATTTACCTTACTTGAGATCTCATATGGACCTGCATACTTGCCACCACCTAATCAGAAACTTTATCGCCCTATTGAGTAAGTGTGTAGACCTGACCCTAAGTCCGAGGCTTCTGCTATGCATATTGGGGTACCTGGTTTGCTAGAATTTCTTGTCGCATCTGTTATTCCTTCATATTGGACCAAACTGCTATCTTGTGGCCCTGCTGACCATATGTGAAATAACTTCCATTGAATTATTTACACTCTCTTAGATAATGAGGTCCATCACATCGATAAAATTTAATGCCATCTTGAGATTGTTCTTTGCCTTCCACAGTAAAGCTCAATTTCTTGCTCTTTGACTCGAAGTCCAAAATTTTGACTCAAAGAATCATTTGGTCGGCCTCTTTTCTTCAAATTTTTCTCTTTTACAATTTTAGCATCATCAAGTTCTTCTTTATTAACAGGGCTTTGTTAACAATCTACTTATAGGTAGGTAATTCAAATGTAGTCACTAGCTACTAGATTCGACCTCTAAGTCTATTTTCAAATTTTTTAGTCCGAATACCCTCTTCGACTATCAATGTTGAAGCATATCTAGATAATTCTTCAAACTTTGCCATATATTAGGTAACTATCATATTATATTGTTCCAATTGATCAAACTCTCAAAATTTTTGGAGTCTGATGCTCTGAGAAAAATATCTTTCATAAAAGATCCTTTTAAATCCTTCCCATGTGAACGGTGCATCATTTGGCTCTAACTTTTTGATGTCTATCTCCCACCATTCAGTAGCCTCATCAAGTAACGTAAAGGTAGCAAAAGTGACCTTCTCCTCCATAGGACATCTTAAGGCCTAGAACATTTTCTCAATTTCTTCAAGCAACTTTCAGCCTCCATAGGGTCAAAGGTTCCCGTAAATGCTGGTGGTGCATACTTTTTTGAAGTCTATCAAATTAATTTAACGCTTCCATTAGTTTTTGGCTCCTTGCTGGCACTGAGGTTGTCGCTTTTGCATTAATTGTTCCATGATCTTCTATTGTTCTTCTTGTTGTGCCTCCAACATCTTCATCATATCCGTCCTCCTAGTAGCTTGTTGTTGCACTAATACTTGCACTAATTGAGAGGCCGTAACATATTCTCCGTGCTAGATTTTGGGTTTATCTGGGGTCTTTATCCCTACAGTATCTTTAGTAGGCTCATTAGGATGCTCTTATTGATGTGTGTCATAGATCGATGATGGTTGGACATCTTCCTACTGCCTAGAGGGTTTCCAAGCACTAGAACTATCAACAAATTAGGTAGGCCTCCTAACACACCCATGTTCACTTCCTTGCACCATATCAACCTGCCTAGGTCATAATTATTGTTTAACAAATATTTAGTTTGAGTGACAAATAGGCCTTACATTCATAATGAATTTACTTTATCTCAACCTAGCAGTCTACCCGCATATGCTCTCCTTGGACCTAAATCCCAGTGATCAAAATCCTAAATTTTGGTATCACTTATGATGCAGTCCTTAGTGATCTTAAACTTAAGCTTTGAAACCACTTTGTGATGCCCCAAACCCAACACTCAGGTTGACTACGTGACACGGCCACATGAACTCTAGAGTAATGCTCTAAAGATCGTGTAAGGCCTAAATAATAAACAAGTGTACAAGAATACCAAAAGAATCATATTAACCATAAAATTCAACCATATTACCAAACCAATCCATCATTTTTGAATACAGTTCATAAGATTGAAACATTTATTTGGTATAAGAAAATCAACTAACTAACTAACTAATATCTCCATCGTTCAATCTTCACACCCAACTTGAACACACATCCTGTAACTCTGAAGAAAAAAGAGGGTGTAAGCTTTGCATCTCAGTAAGAATCCCTACACCCACACCAAGATGAACATGAAACACCTTTGCAATAATATTTATCAGATTAGAAAATAGTAAGATTCATATATCAATAATTTGAATAATGCTCAATATATCAATATGTATGTTATAAAACACACATATATAAGCCATGCCAATATATACATCAAGTCTAATCATATAGCTACTTAATTACACACATATCCCCATACAAAATCTTGAGATACATATCACTTATATATCATCCAAACAGCAATTCAATTCAATATTATTTATCATTATCTGATTAACACAGTTGGATCATGACAATATTATCAATATTATCACTCCACACTGGACTAGATCCACTCATGCTCTAGTCTATGGTAGGCCAATATCATATACCACATTTCCATCCATGGTCGAAAACTACATCTCAGCCCACCACTAATATCACAAATGCCACATTTCACACATACTGTCTAGTCGAGATACTCTTCAATTAAACACACTTAATCATCTTGATTTGATTTTGGTACTGAACTAGTCACAGTTATGCTTCAGTTCGTGGTAGGCCAAACATACACCATGCTTCTGCTATGGTCGGCAATCATAAATGATATCTTAGCCCACAGCTGATACGTTATGTTTCACACATGATTGACTAGTTTATATACTCTCCTTTTTTTCACTCTTATAATTATGCAAATCAATATTTATTTTCTAGTATTGGACTAATTAAAATCATACTCTAGCTCATGATAGGTCAAACACAATGCTGCACCCCAGCTTAAGGCCGACCCAACACACACACATGCACACACCATGTTCTTACATAGCTAATTAATTCAAACACCGCTCATGACCTATCCATATTATTAAAGTGATAATTTAATTTTTAGTATTAGATTAGTCACAGTCATACTATAGCTTGTGATAGGTTAAAAATAATATCGTATCTCTGCTCGAGGCTGATTCAACATATACACCATATTTCTAGCATGATCGACTAATCTAGATTTCGCCCACATCCCCTCGATTATGTTAAATCATGATTTTCTTTATTCAACATGAAGTCTATAATTAAATATTAATTAATCATGAACCATGCAATATCAATTCATCAATATGATATAGGAGCCGATATATATAAAACACACAATCATGTAAGTATAATTATAAATAAATTTTTCATAATCCTGTAGATGATTGTGTTAAAGAACTCTTACCTCTATTGATGATGAACTTAACACACTAAGTATCAATTCACATTTTGATTTATGAATCAACATGTTAAGAAATCTGCTTGATGCTCGTCTGAAGGATTGTCCTTCTACGGAACCAATCTCAATATTAAAAGAAAACCATAAGGTAGAAATTGTTTATCTAAAATCCTCTACTAGGTTCACTAGGAGTCTAATATCAAATCCTACCTTGAATTTCTCTTCCATGGATCCTTAGATCTAATTAGAGAGAAAGAAGAGGAGAGAGAAAGATAGAAAGAGAGGAGAGAGAATAAAGAAAAGAGAGAGAGAACAACTCTCTCTTCCTTCTCTTCTTTCTCCAAAATAGGGGACTTTCCCCTTCTACACTCCCTTCCTCTCTATCACAACAACAAAGGGCTAGCGACTGGTCATCCATGGTGACATTTGGCGGTGGCGACCATGATAATCTCAACCATAGCTATGGCTAGCAGTGGTTGGTGAAACAAAAATAAGGGAGAGGAAGCATGAAATAGGAGAAATCATGTTCGTGCAAAAACCGATAGCTCGTTAGACCAAATCTGAGCGATGATGGCAGCATAAACTTAGTAAAAAGAAGGGAAAAGGTCTAGAATACCTTCACCACTGATGAGGTTTCACACCTGATTCATCAGGGAAATCCCAAGGATTCCTTCATGGAAGCTCACAAACAACTCAAAAATTTCTTGTTGATGGTGGAGGGCATTTAGGGTGAGAGTGTTAGAGGGAAGAGGAGCCTTTTTATGGATAAAAAATCCTAGGGTTTGGCTACCCTAGGGTCCCTTTCCCAAGCCAGAATTAGAGTCTTCCTTCCCTCTCTTATGTGCATAGTGCATGAACTTCTTTTTTTCTAGGTGCTTCAAAATTCATGCAGGAATGAAAAAATCTCAATGAAACAACTTATCTCGATAGCTAGGCAACAACCTCCTGGTCCCACATCAAAAATGGAGTGAAATCACCATCAGCATGATTCACTCGATTCTCCCGATGATGGCCATCATCTATCATTGGAGTGGCCTCCAGTCCCCTTATAGACAATGGGGCATAGGGGATCTCAGGTAAGTCTTGAGTACCCTCTCATCCTCTTTTGGCTCCCATTATTGACTGATCATCGACTGACTTGAGCATCAGGGGGTCTCCACTAGGATCAGATTTGGTCAGAGATTTCTTTTTGTAGGACCAACTCTCACCTTCCAACGCATCTCATCCACCTCGACTCATGCCAGTTGTACCAATCTCAACACCAACTCAGAGATTGGTAGCAATAGATTGGTGTTAGAGGAAGGACCAGCTTGCAACGATCTAATTCTGGAGAGAATTTGCCTCAGGCATCATGAGGCCACATAGAAGGGCGTCTAGCACTTCGCTTTGCTCCATTGGTGCCTTGCTAGAGCCCGCCGCATCTGAACCAATCGAGGTCCTGTTTGCACCGCAATAAGCATTGGCAGTAACTGATGAGTAGTTAATTCTACTGGTCTAACAAGTGCAAGCCCTGACTGTTATAGTTCAAAGAATGCAGTAGGTGCTGTGACTCAGCTGCCACATGATGCTCTGTAATAGATCCTGGTTCAACCCATAGATCACCAGTCTCCTCCATAGCACGAAATGGGGAAACCCCAGCTAGCACAGTCGATGATTAGGAAAGAGCTCTAAGCATGGTCATCGGAGGTAGTCTCTACCTCCATGATTAGGAAAGGACTCAACTCTAGGATATTTCTTATCTTGATGCTCAAATTGCCATAATATGAGACACTGAAGTGGACCAGAGTCTTCTAGAGATGCATCAATGAATCAAAGCACTCCAATGCCAAACTCAATCCAAAACGACAAGCTCGACCTCAATATGGAACCACTATTCAACAAAAGACTAGAGGTGAACTAATCCCATCTTGATTCAAGATGCCCCAATAAAGCCTTATGACAGGACCATGGACCCCATCGACCATTTGGAGAGCTTCAAGGTTCTCATTCTCCTTCATGGTTCCACTAACGATATCCTCCACCAAGCCTTCCCATCCATCCTCTAGAAAGCTACCTGATATTGGTGCTCAAGCCTTTAGCCAAGATCGGTCCACTCCTTTGAGCAGCTTAGCTGCGTAATTGCAGCACATTTTACTAGCGGCCAAATACAACACCATGGCTCAGACTTACTGGTCAACATTAAGTATAAGGAAGGAGAATCAATTAGAGATTATGTAAGCCACTTCAATACTGCCACTCTAGAAGTCCATGACTTGGATTAGTCAGTCGCCATATCTATGCTCAAGGTCAAACTCTACAAAACTTGTTCATCTTCTCTCTAGAAAAAGGTATCCTAAGGACTTTACTGAAAAATGTTGGCTCGAATGGAAAAGTATGCAAATGCTAAGGAGGCAATGGCCTTGTACGGGAGCCACTAGATTGCAAGCCGAAGAAGGAAGAAAGTGTGTCGGGAAGAAGGGTGAGTCAAAGTGTGATGGCCATTGATGTATGGGGAAGTCACGCCAATCCAGAACCCATCCTCATAAGAATTGATCATGCACACCTCCTCGTGGTCACTGTATCCAAACTCCACCTTGGGGATTTAGGATGTATACCTCCCTTAATGCACCATGACTTCAAATCTTGATAGAGATGAAATCAAAGTGCTCATCAGGCATGGCAGCTAAGGCGATATGTGGATGGGTGACAAAATCGGAACAAGATCTGAGTCAAGTAACAGCCTTAAGGAAATCATGAGAATTAACCTATAGCATCATCAACACCATCTCTGGAGGGCAGATCGAAAGCTCGACCTGAGGATAAAGTCGAGGAGAAGAGAAAGATGCTTCGAAAGGGCTAAGAATAAAGGATGCGATAACTTTCTCTAACACCAACCTCTAAGGGGTGCAGTCTCTATGCGGTGATGTGGTTGTAGTATCTTTAATGATAGCTAATTATGATCTATGCCATATATTGATAGATAATAAAAGTTTGGCTGATGTTTGTTTTATGATGTCTTGTAAGAATGGGCCTATCCCGCAATAAGATAAGAAGACTTGATTCTCCCCTTGTGGGTTTCTTTGGGTATGCTGTACCCGTGGGGAGGGTTATGACTTTGTTGGTAACAACAAGATGGGCACTGCAACAGTCAACCATTTAGCTCAGCTTGTTGGTCGTGAAGGTCCCATTAGCCTATAACGCCATATTAGGCGGACCAAGGCTGAACACGCTCCAAGCTATAGTATCAACCAATCATTTGTTAATGAGATTCCTAATAAGGAATGGGATCGAGGAGGTACGCAGATATTAGACCCTAGTGAGGCAGTGCTATGTGGCAACCCTAGGAGAAAAGAACATCAAAGAGGCCCTATCAAATGACTTGACATATGAGACAAGCTGAAAGAACAATAGGGAGAACCAACCAAAGCCCTCATCTTGGTACATCTAGCGGAAGGCAATCCAACCAAAATTGTCTAGGTCAGCTCAAACCTGGATGAAATGACCATGTAGTATCTCACCTCATTACTCCAGTCAAATGCAGATGTCTTTACTTGGTCAGCCTTGGATATGTTAGGCATAGACCTTGAGGTCATGGTATATTAGCTAAATGTGGATTTGGGGCATCGATCAATTAGATAGAAGAAGAGGAGCTTCACCCTAAAATGGTGGAAGATGTTGAGGATGAAGTGGACAAACACCTGAGGACAACTTCATCTGGAAAGTGAACTATCTCGAGTGGCTTGCTAATGTGGTCCTCAGTAAAAAGGCAAATAGTAAGTGATGTGTTTGCATTGATTGTATGAACTTCAATAAGATGTGTCCTAAGGATAGTAATCTACTACCTTGAATCAGCTAGCTCATAGATTCCACCTCAGATCACCAGCTCCTGTCCTTTATGCATGTCTTCTCGGGCTACAACTAGATCCATATGATATTTGAGGATGAGGAGAAGACCTCCTTTATGACTGATAGAGGCCTTTTTATTATAGAATAATGCCAGTTGGCTTAAAAAATGTGAGTGCAACCTACCAAAGACTAGTGAACAAGGTCTTCATAGAGCAAATTAGAAGAAACATAAAGATCTTTGTGGATGACATGCTGGTTAAAAGTTGAGCTGCCAATTACCACTTTGCCTACCTCAAGGAAGCCTTTGAAATGCTTCAGTGATTCCAAACGAAGCTCAATTTGAGTAAATGCATCTCTGGAGTTGCTTCTGATAAGTTTCTTAGTTTCATGATGCCGCAACAAGGTATCGAGGCAAACCTAGAGAAGATTCAAGCGTTATGGGAGATGGCTCTATTGAAAATGATCAAGAAGGTACAGTGCCTAACGAGGAGGATAGTCACCCTTTGCATGTTCATATCTAAGTCGGTGGAGAAGAGCCTATCATTCTTTAAGGCCCTTAAATAGACAAAATGCTTCTAGTGGCCTGAGTGCCAGATCACCTTCGAGGAGCTAAAGTAGTACCTTGGTTCACCACTACTCCTTAGCAAGCCCGAATCGGATGAGATGCTATACCTATACATTGTTGTCAGCTCAATACTCATCCATTAGGAGGGATGTTGTAGAAGCTAGTCTACCATGCTAATAGAGTTCTTCACAATGTAGAAACCAGATATTTAGAGCTAGAAAATATGATGTATGCTCTGGTGATCTCAAGGAAGAAGTTGCATCCATACTTTTAACCTTACATAATGGATGTGCTTGCTGACCAACCGATAAGAGAAGTCCTTCACCGACTAGAAACCTCAGGTCGGCTTGTTAAATGGATTGATGAAACTTGGAGAGTTTGACATAAGATATCAGCCTTGGCTAGCCATCAAGCCATAGGTGCTAGTTGAGAATGCACCAATTTAGAGGAGGACCAACCCAAAGCCAAGCTGAAAGGAGCACCCAAGTAATTTTAGATCTTGCATGTGGATAGATCTTCAAATGTTATAGAATTTAGAGCAGTGTTAATCCTCAATAGTTTGGAGAGAGTCAGTATGGAGTATGCCCTTTAGTTAGATGTGAAACTTCGAACAATGAAGCTAAATTCGAGACCCTTGTCATTTGGCTCAAAATCTTTATGGAGCTACGGGCACGATATCTGAAAGTCTACAGTGACTTGTAACTTATCGTCGGTCAAGTATGAGACGAATACAAGGCACATGAGCCTAGCATGATTGGATATCTACAAAGGGTCAAGGATCTCTCCTTGGTTTTCATGACCCTTGACATCTGAAGTTCGAAAACACCAAGGCTTGCTGTCAAAGCTCACCACATTGGGAATTATCAATCTCAAGAAAAGTTCTTACTTCGAGGTTTTGGAGAAGTTGAGCACTGAGAAAGAAGTCCCAATGATGCAAGTAACCTCGAAGCTAAGTTGGATGGACACCATCATAAGATATCTAAGGGACAAGATGCTCTTATATGATTGAGATGAAGCCAAGAAACTGAAGCACCAGGTACCCTACTATGCCCTCCATGATGATAAATTGTATAAGAGGTCCTACTCACTGCCCCTATTCGGGTGTCTACATCTATCCAAGGTGGACCACGTGCTTCAGAAAGTTCACAAAAGCATTTGCAGCAATCACTTGGAGGATAGATCTTTGGCCTACAAGATACTTTGGCAATGGTATTTCTGGCCGACCATGTAGCAAGACATGGCCAACTTGGTGTGGAGGTGTGATCAATGCCAGAGGAGCACTAGCATATAATGTTGGCCATCGGTGCCCTTAGCCCCAATTGCCGCTCCTTCACCCTTCACATGGTGGGGGATAGACATTCTCAACCCCTTCGCTAAGGCATCGATGTAGTAGAAGTTCTTGCTCATCGCAATCGATTATTTCATAAAGTGGGTTGAAATAGAATAGCTTGCCCATATCATTGAAGCTAAGGCCCATGACTTTATCGAAGGCCATCATCTACCAATTTGGTCTACGTTAGATCGTTATCATAGATAATGGGCACCAATTTTATAATATGAAGTTCAAAAAATCCTGCAAAGAGCTTGGGTTCATGCATTGACTGACCTCAGTGGACCACTTGCAGACTAATGGAGAGGCCCAGATAACTAACTAAACCTTATTGTAAGGGATAAATATAATATTGGATCAAGCTAAGGGCCTCTAGATGGAAGAACTCTACAATATATTATGGATGTACCAGACTATACAACGAACACCGATATGGGAGACTACGTTTAATCTCACCTTCGAAACCAAGGCAGTCATCCCACTTGAGTTGGCCTTCCTTCACCTTGGATAGAAAGTTTCAATGAGGAGAGCAACTCGGAGCACCTTCGGGCGAATCTAGATCTATTGAAAGAATATGGGAGCGAGCTCAAATTCAAATGATGGCTTACTAGCAGAGAATTGTTTAGTACTACAACTCATGAGTTGAACAAAAACTTTATGAGCAGGCAACCTCATCCCATGAGGAGCTAAAGTATCCCAACCTGGAGCATGAGGGAAGTTGTTGTTGAGTTAGAGGAAGGCCCATACTGAGTCAATGTAGTTGTGCGAGTCAGAGCTTACCGACTTCAGCATTTAGATGGGACTTCGATGCTCGAATATGGAATACAGAAAACTTACGAACTTATTATCAATAATGCATGTTGTACCTTCTGATCATATGGAATTAAGATCTCCTTGATTCTTGTTTCTCTTGCTCATCGTCAGCTGGTTTCACCGATCATCATTGCCAAACCATCGCCTACTTCGTTTCTCCCTTCTTCTTGAATCCTGATGGTGTAGGCTTCTAGTGCTTGTTAGAATTAGCCTTGGGATCTCATTGGAAGCCATGGTAAGTGTCTAGATTTTTTTCCCTCTCTATTATTGCAAAAAGCCCCACTGTCAGCCAAAAGAATCCATTGAAATCAATGAAGAAAAGGTCCCTCATTTCCAAACCTATTGTTGGCCCTTATTTCCTTCTTCTTTAGGCCCCTTTGCCACTGCTCCCTTTTGATGAAGTTCCAACTGAGTTTTTGTGGCTTCCCATGACCACATGACAAAATTATGGCCATCATTAAGGGGTCTAGTAGTCAGATCTAGCCAAGAATAGCCCCTATTTTTCAACTATTTCATTGATTTTCCCTTGCTATGCCGTTTACCCTTATCGATCTTTGGTTGCAAGAAATCCAGTGGTGCTACCATAACTATTGCCATCTTCAATTGGAAGCCATCGCTGAGCCTAGGAGGCCTTCCCTGTTTTGGGAGGAAGGGGGAGCATGAGCTTCCTTGTCTCACCAAGAAACCAAGGGAAGAAAGGAAAAAAGGAAGAAAAGGAAAGAAAAGAAAAAAAAAAGAAAAGAAAAAAAGAAAAGGAAAGAAAGAAAAAATTTTTCTCTCTACCCTCTCTCCTCTCTTTCCTTTCTTTCTCTCTCCACCTACTCTCTCTAATTTCTCTCTCTATAATTTCTCTCCCTAGATTGTTTCACTCTCCTAGGATTTTTTAGATCTTTGAGAAGACTATCTTAATGAGTTTGAATGACCATGGTAAAGGAGTCTTGATCCATGGTTGCCGGATAGTATGCCAGTATCAACCATAGCCAAACTGGATTCGGCTAGATTTGATTATCCATGATTTTTCTTGAGCCATATCTATCCTAGTTCAATAATGATTTGATTAAATCATTTTGATTGGACCGATCAAGATTGGGGGCATTGTCATTTGATCAATCCTATTCCATCTTGTTAGTTTCTCTCTGCTTTGACAATCTCTCTCTACTTAATTTATGAACCTTGTTGGTGCAAAAATCCACCAGCGTCGGAGAAGCTGGAGTCGAGGGAGTCGCGGTCGCCGTCGGGACCTGCAAAGAAAGTCTAAACCGGAGTTGGGGGTGCTCCGGCAAGACCCTCCGACGCTCAAGTCAGTTCTTTGCCTCAACAAGAATGGAGTGCTCGAATGGAAATTTTAGCAGAGTTTTGAGATAGAAATTAGAGCTTAGAGAATAACATATCTAGGGGTCCCCTTTTATAGGTGGAGGGCGTAATAGATTGACAGCAACGTCTGTAACCGCCTGGTAGTGGGTCGTTCGGGGCCATGAGAAGTTTGTTACGGAGAGTAGTGGAGTGGGGTCGTGGCCATCGCCATGGCCTGCCACGTGGAGCCTGTGGTGGAGAGTGGAGTGATGTCCGTTGTCATGACTTGCCAGAGCATGATGGAGCTGCGTGGGATCCGTTACAGGAAGTGGAGCAGAGTCGTGGCCATTACTGTGGCCTGCCAGGGAGTCCAGGCCTGTTGGTCGAAGCTCGGTTGGGGTGTCTGGTGGAGCGGGGTAGCTCTCTGTCTGAGAGGAGCTCGGATGTTTTCGAGATTGCTGACGAGCCCGCTGTCGTCAGGTGCCTTAGGTGTTGGAACTGCAGGCTGAAGTCGTTTGCCGTAGAAGCTTGAACGGAGACTTTTCGTTGGTGAAGTCCGACTGGAGTTGGTCTGATGTAGGAACTTATTGAAGGCTGTCTGCTGGGAAGATTCGATTATATGAAGGATCTAATAGAAGGTCGTCTGACGGCTGAATTCAGAAGATGTCATAGAATCCTGTCCGCAGGAGGAGCCTGTAGAACACTGTTGAAGTCCGGCTGGAGCCATTGAAGATCGGTTGATGCTGTTGAAGGTCGGTTGACGCTGTTGAAAGTCGACGATCGGAGAGGTATGGAAGACACTGGAGGTAGTCAATCGTCGTAGAAGTTCGTCTGCTGGAGCTTGTCCGCGGTGGGAGTTCGTCTGGAATCCATTCGCTGCAGAAGTTCAGGAGAAGTCTGATTTTTGTAGAAGTTCGGATGAGGACCGATTATCGAAGAGGCTCGACTGAAGCCCCTCTGTGACAGAAGTTCAGAAGGCATTCATTTATAGTGAAAACTCGGATGAAATTCGCTTACAGTAGAGATCCGATGTGAACCGCTCGTAGTAGAAACTCAAAGTAGACCACCTGTGGCAGAAGCTCGGAGTAGATCGTTTGTAGTAGGAGCTCGGAGTAGATCGTTCGGCTCCCGTAGGAGCTCAGGGTAGGCCGCTCGTAAGGGTCGGATGAAGTATACCTGCAATAAAAATTCGGGGCAGAGGTCCGGCTCTCGTAGGAGCTCGGATGAAGCCTTGAAGGCGATCGACCACCGTAGAAACTTGGATGGAGTCCGTCCATCGTAGAGATTTACTGTTGGAAAAAGTTCGGCCACTGACGAAGTTCTGAAGGAAGTTCGGACTGGAGTCGAATGTGACTGAAAAAGATCTGGAAGAGGTCCGGAGAACGGTTAACCAATGTAGAAAGTCATGAAATAGTGGAGCCCAGAGAGCACTGGAGCAGCCCGATAGGCGACTGAAGAAGCTTATCGTTGGAGGAGTCCGGAGGGTGTGGTAGGAGCTCATCCGTCGGGGGAGTTCGGTCGACACTTGCATAAGGCGTCGAGGACATTGCAAAAGTTCGATCGTTGGGAAAGTTCGGAAGGATGTTGCCTGGAGTCGGGAGTTGGAAGAGTCCCGGGAGGATCACTCCTGATACGAACTTCGACTGGGGTATTGCCAGCTATGGAACCC
>KE504889.1:75512-91325 GCA_000441515.1 Elaeis oleifera | reverse complement strand
GAGCCAGCAGATCAGCGAAGTCCCTGGGATACTTCTTTTCCAGGGAGAAGAGGAGGTCATTCTTTGTAGGCTGCTCTTCAGGGCGGCCATTGCAACCGATTGGTCCAGGTTCCGGACCTCCAAGGTGGCGGCGTTGAAGCGGTTGACGTAAGCTCGGATGGATTCTCCCTCCTTTTGCTTGATATTGATGAGGGACTCCGAACCTCGCCGGGGACATCGACTACTAACGAAATGAGCCACGAATTGATGACTCATCTGGTCAAAGGAAAGATTGTACCCGACTTCAGCGTCGAGTACCAATTTTTTGCTGCTCCCTTCAAAGTAGACGGGAAAGCCCGGCACAAGATGGCATCTGGTGCGCCATGGAGCAGCATCATGGTCCGGAAGGCCTCCAAGTGGTCAACCGGATTTGAGGTCCCGTCGTAGCTCTCAAATTGGGAGAGCTTGAATTTCGGCGGGATTGGTTCCTGCATGATTATTTGAGAGAATGGAGGGTCAGTACAAATATCCTCACCGTAAGCAGTGGGAGCACGACGGAGCTCCTCGATCCACCGGTTCATCTCCTGGAATCTTTGATCCAGGAGATCCTCTCGACTGCGAGCTTCGAGGGTCTTCTGGTGGAGTGGAGGTAGGGACTCTCCAGAGGTGGAGTCATGATCGGATGGAGGGCTCTCCGCCTTCTGCATCTCCTTTCTGGGGAAGACGGGGCGGCTGGCTCAGGTGGCTCAACCGATCGTCGAATTCTGAAACTCCGACGACGTTCTTTCAGCCGCACTGATGTCTGCGGCTGCTGCGGCTGTTGTTGCATGGCCTGCACTGCTTCAGTGAGGCCTCTGACCTGCTGAACCAGTAAGTCAAACTGCTCCATGCCTACTGCCGTTGTCGGAGGAGGGGGAGCCTGGGAAACCGACGACGAGGATGGTGCTTGCGGAGCTCGCTGAGATCTGGTCGTGGAGGTCGTTGATCGTCTGGTGGATGCCCTTCGGGAGGCATCAGGTGGAGATCTGGTGGGAGACGGGAGAAAGAGATGTCAGAGAAGATGATCGGAGGTGGTCTCGTTGAGCACTCCTTTAAGAACAAGGGTACTGCGAAGACACAGACTCCTTCCTCTAGCGCCAATCCTGTTGGTGCAAAAATCCGCCGGCGTCGGAGAAGCTGGAGTCGAGGGAGTCGCGGTCGTCGTTGGGACCTGCAAAGAAAGTCTAAACCGGAGTTGGGGGTGCTCCGGCAAGACCCTCCGACGCTCAAGTCAGTTCTCTGCCTCAACAAGAATGGAGTGCTTGAATGAAAATTTTAGCAGAGTTTGAGATAGAAATTAGAGCTTAGAGAATAACGTATCTGGGGTCCCTTTATAGGCGGAGGGTGTAAGAATTGACAGCGACGTCTGTAACCGCCTGGTAGTGGGCCGTTCGGGCCATGAGGAGTTTGTTATGGAGAGTAGTGGAGTGGCGTCGTGGCCATCGTCGTGGCCTGCCACGTGGAGCCTGTGGTGGAGAGTGGAGTGATGTCCGTTGTCGTGACTTGTCAGAGCATGATGGAGCCACATGGGATCCGTTACAGGAAGTGGAGCAGAGTCGTGGCCATTACTGTGGCCTGCCAGGGAGTCCAGGCCTGTCGGCCGAAGCTCGGTTGGGGTGTCTGATGGAGCGGGGTAGCTCTCTGTCTGAGAGGAGCTCGGATATTTTCGAGGTTGCTGACGAACCCGCTGTCGTCAGATGCCTTAGGTGTTGGCGCTGCAGGCTGAAGTCGTTTTGCCATAGAAGCTCGAACGGAGACTTTCCGTTGGTGAAGTCCGGCTGGAGTTGGTCTGATGTAGGAACTTATTTGAAGGCTGTCTGCTGGGGAGATCCGATTATATGAAGGATCCGGTAGAAGATCGTCTGACGGCTGAATTGAGAAGATATCGTAGAAGCCTGTCCGCAGGAGGAGCCTGTAGAACACTGTTGAAGTCCGACTGGAGCCGTTGAAGGTCGGTTGACGCTGTTGAAGGTTGACGATCGGAGAGGTATGGAAGACACTAGAGGTAGTCGATCGTCGTAGAAGTTCATCTGTTGGAGCTTGTCCGTGGTGGGAGTTCGTCTGGAATCCATTCGCTGCAGAAGTTCAGGAGAAGCCTGGTTCTTGTAGAAGTTTGGATGAGGACCGATTATCGAAGAGGCTCGGTTGAAGCCCTCTGTGATAGAAGTTCGGAAGGCATTCGTTTATAGTAAAAACTCGGATAGAATTCGCTTACAGTAGAGATCCGATGTGAACCGCTCGTAGTTGAAACTCGAAGTAGACCGCCTGTGGCAGAAGCTCGGAGTAGATCGTTTGTAGTAGGAGCTCGGAGTAGATCGTTCGTAGTAGGAGCTCGGAGTAGGCCGCTCGTAGGGGTCGGATGAAGTATCCCTGCAATGGGAATTCGGGGCAGAGGTCTGGCTCCCGTACGAGCTCGGATGAAGCCTTGAAGGCAGTCGACCGCCATAGAAACTTGGATGGAGTCCGTCCGTCGTAGAGATTTACTATTGGGGAAAGTTCGGCCACTGACGAAGTTCTGGAGGAAGTTCGGACTGGAGTCGAACGTGACTAAAAAGATCTGGAAGAGGTCTGGAGAACGGTTAACCATTGTAGAAGGTCAGCCGATAGTGGAGCCCAGAGAGCACTTGGAGCAGCCCGGTAGGCGACTAAAGAAGCTTATCGTTGGAGGAGTCCGGAGGGTGTGGTAGGAGCTCATCCGTCGGGGGAGTTCGGTCGACACTTGCATAAGGCGTCGAGAACATTGCAAAAGTTCGGCCGTTGGGGAAGTCCGGAAGGATGTTGCCTGGAGTCGGAAGTCGGAAGAGTCCCGGGAGGATCACTCCTGATACGAACTTCGGCTGGGGGTATTTTATACCCAACAAACCTAGTGAAGGGTCCCTGGCCATATTGCTTTGAATCTAAGTTGATCGGCATATTGACCTCCATTTTGGTTCTCATTGGATACTATTGATATCCTCGATCTCTATTAAACTACCTATCTCCTAGCTTGATTAAATGGATGAAGTTATGATGATCAGACTGACCTAGATCGTTGGATATGACTATCTATCAATTCTATCTTTCTATAATTATTTGTATCCCTCCTAATCATTGGACTTGATTTTGTATGGGAGTGTGATCATCTTGACAAGAAGATCTCCAGTAGTAGATTCTATAATATTATATGTTTATCTAAAGATTTGCAATAAAATTTTGAAATTATTTGGATTTGTCAAAATTTTATGAGATAAGTAATGCTTCATTTTTTCTAGATTCATTGATAAATTATAAGATTGTTATATCAATAACTTTTGAATCATATTGTTCATGATGCATGAATTTGATGAATAATATTTTTGTTATTAAATATATTTATTTTGAAATATCATGATGATGTATGATTGAAAGTATTGATCTTGTTATATATTATGCTTCATTAATTTTGAATAGAAATAGGAAAAGTGACTTATGAAAAGAATTTTGATTCAAGATGATTTGAATTCTCAGCCTGACTATGTTAAGAATTTTGCCAATGGAGGATAATATATTAGCATTTGATTAGTTCTGATGGTTTATGTCATAAGTAGATATGTGATATATCATAAATAGATATGCAACATATTGTTAGCAAATTTGCGATTTCTAAGAACTTTACTGCAAGATATATGCAACATGCTGTAAGATGACACACAAGTCATTGTAAGATAATACACGATATTATGACTCTGTCATAGAAAAAATTTGATCATAGCTCATGGCTGAAAACTTGATATTTTGAAAAAAAAATGAATTCTTAAATGAAACTTGAATTTGAAAAAGGTTGAATTTGGCATGAATAATGTTTTGATAACATGCATAATAGAAATTGATTTTGACTAATGAATTTTATATGCTTACTTTTTATAAATAATTATTGTTTATTATTTGATTTAATCTAGTTGAAGTATTGATTACTTACTAAGCTGTCTAGTTTATTACTCCATATTTTACTATTTTTATATATCTTGAGAACTATGATGACACAGAAATATGTATGGGAGCATGATTAGAAGTAGAACTTTGATACTTCTATTTTAGATTAAAAATTTTATTGAATTTGATATAAGATCTTTGAATATCATTGAATTTTATGTGACTTTAAAGTTAGATTTTAGTTAGTTAAATTTGGACTTAATTTATTGATTAATTATTCTACTATTGCTTAATGATAGCATGATAAGATGCTTTTCATGCATGTGAGAAGAGTTTTCTATGAGCATGCAGTGGTTGTCATGACCCTGACTTGTGATCTTGAATCAGGGTTGTGACACGAAGAAGGGGCTACTTGCACCAGAGGGTGCAACCCCAAAGCAGTGATGCATATGGGGTTGATGATCTAAACCTTAGAGGAGGAGGCCCCCCTCCTCAATGTGACACCTTTACCTGAGGCGTGAGATGAATCCACGATCGACTATGCCAGGGTGGGCTCAGACTAGTCTTGTTTGGGTGCCAAGGGCCTGTGATGGCCTTCTTCCATTTTTGTGCCACCCACTGCATCGACTCAAGCTCCTTGATCCTCATTCCTAAAAAGGAATCCATGATGAAAAGATTAGAGTCCCACAATGCTAAGTTAGACCAAAATGAATAACTATACTAGCATACTAGAGGGTTTAGTGGGGCTCAAGCCAATATTGTAGAGCATCAACTCAAAAAAGAGCTCCTATAGAGGTGGGGCAGCACACTCAAATTAAAGCTTCAAAGATTATTGGTCGGCATTAGACAACCCCAAAGCTCAGTTTAGCAATCTCTAAGGCCGACCCCATGAGGTACTAAATTCCTATGGCTATTCGATCGATACGAAGAAAAGTGCTCCTTCCATCTATGGATGGAGGAAGGAGCACCTCGGATGAGACATCATCCTAACCTAGGTGAAGCATGCCACCAGCCCTTCTCCATGGGATACACCTTGAAGGTGAAGCACACATAGAAGAGGCTGATGGAAGGCTCAACATTGAGCAGAAAACAATGGGAAAGGAAGGCCAAAATCAATCACCACAAGTTTGGCACCACCAAAGTTGGGACGATCTGGAAGTGCTTGAGAATATGTACAATAAAAAATGGAAGGGTGAGGGACTCCTCATAGTCCAATCCAATCGGAAGGGGCTTAGACACCCGATCATCAAGGTCGGAGAATTCTAGCTGGAACTTAGAAGGGACTTGGTATTTGAGGTGAATGACCTATAGATCCTCATAGGCAAGGATAGATGCCACATGATGGGGGCCATAAGCCACCTTGGTCCCGACCTTGAAACCATCTGAGGTAGATTCACAAGCATGAGGAAAGACCATTGACCGCTCATCGAATCATGGCCCAAAGATGAACTCCCTATCGAGGTGTCAGATCGGCTTGTCTCCAAGAGATGCACCCAAAGAGTGAGAGAAAAGAGGAAGCAAAAGGAAGGGAATGAAAACAAGAAGGCACGAGGGTCAGTACTAACCTATACTATGCAAGGCCGAATAAGAAATGGACTGATTGAATAGCTGTTGGTGACCAACCTCAGGAGGGTGGCTATTACGATTGATGGTGACCACGCACAATTCCCTTACAATGCCCCAATTCCCCCAAAACAACGAGGTCAATTCGAGGCCAAAACAATTCCTTGTAATGGTTTTAAACCTGGTCAATTCCTAAGACATCTATGTTTGGCTCTTGCTCTACCTTGTGCTCTTGCCATTGCTATCTAGATGATTTTTTTTAAAAAAACTGAATTGTGTCAGTTCGGCTCTTCCTTATCTTTGGCTCTTACTGATGATTTTTTTAAAAAAATTGAATTGTGTCAATTCAGCTAATGATTTTTTAAATCGAATTGACACTCTTGCTAATGATTTTTTTTAACCAAATTGTGTCAATTAGACTCTCTTGCTAATGATTTTTTGGCTCTCTCGCTAATGCTTTTTTTAAAAAACTGAATTAACACTCTTGCTAATGATTTTTTTAACTAAATTGTGTCAATTTGGCTCTTTTGCTAATGATTTTTTAAAATCAAATGATGTGTATCAATTCGGCTCTCTTGCTAATGATTTTCTTTTTAAACTGAATTGTATCAATTCGGCTCTCTTGCTAATGATTTTTAATTATGTCAATTCGGCTCTTTTGCTTATGATTTTTAAGCTCTTTTGCTAATGATTTTAAACCTTGAAATGATTTCAATATTGGACCTTGGACATATAATAGTTTCAAATTGAATCTCTTTAGAAAGATGATCTTTTGTCTCATGGTAGCCTGCTCCAGTCCACTTACAAAATTTTCATTATTGGATTAGCCATACACTTACATGTTTTTAATGATTCACATGGCATTATCAAATGTTACAAGTCTTAGATAAGAATCTACAATGCATTAGAACACGCTTGTTGACGATCCTTTACTCCGACAGTATTTAGGGTTCCTCAAATAATGTGATATCTCACACTGGATAAATCTTGAACCTTCCTCCTCTTACTAAATCAAATTGTGTCAATTCAGCACTCTTGCCAATAATTTTTTAATTGTGTTAGTTTGGTTCTCTTACTAATTGTTACCACTAGTCTTCTGGTCGAGGCCAGATCAGTCGGAGAGAAGATGTGGCTGCCGCTAGATGTTGACAGCTTGACTTACAAAATAAGTTCCTTGCCAGAGTTGTCTCCAGCAGAAATGCTCCAACACTCAAGTCAGAAAACTTGGAAACATAGGAAGAGTGAGTATTAAGAGAGAAGTGAGTGCATATCTTGAGGATCCTCTATGGCCCTCTTTTTACCGACGAGGATGATAGTGCCATGAGAAGGAAAGAGAATCAGGTTGTTAACCTTATCTTATTGGACATGATACATTTGTTATTCTCTACTTTATCTAGTGAGGTATGTCATAATTTTCTTCCTTATCTATTCACGACGGGCTGTCATGTTGATTATGAAATTTTTCCAGCTGGCATAAATAGGACAATAACATCAAGTATAAAACTTCCCTGAAATGTTGGCTAAGGTTGGTCTCGAGGATACTTTGGATCAGTCAGGACTAGGTTTAGGCCAACTCAAGGCTCCCAACACATCGGCTTCAACTGAAGTAAGATTTTTCTCTCTGTATCATATATGCCCCCTACTTTTGAGTCTGAGCTAGAATTAGATCGGATGAAAGGAGTACATCGGATTGATTTTTTTGATCCTACGAGAGACATGTTTCATGGCCTCGCCTCTTCAGGCAAAGCATCATGTCCTCTCTTTCATGCTAGGTGAAACGTAGCATCACTTAATGTCCTATAAGTAGGAAATTGGCTTAGCACATCGGAGAGTGCCAAGGACTATCAGTTATTCGATGGAGCTAGTTGAAATGATGCTCCATCTGCACCATTTAAGGGCTTCATAAATAAGCCATTTGGGGAGGCTGGTCTGGCCAACTAGATGGTGCCAAGTGGCAACCATCCAGTAGGGTTGGCCAAATTGATGTTGTATCCAAGTGTTTCTCAGAGGCAACAATCCAAGAGGAGTGAATTAGATTTTATAAATTTAAACCTCCAAGTTTGAAACAATTTGTGTCCAAAATAATTTAGAATGTGCATATAAAGTGCTAAGCAAAAAATATAAAGATGCAGCAGAAATAAAAGAAAGCAAAGCAATCACAAATACTATGATTTTATAGTGATTTAGTGCTAAACTTAGTACCTATATTCACTCTCCAAATAAATCTACTTGAGAATTCCAACTATAACCTCTTTAAGATTATAGTCCGATTATTTTATGGATTCACAATCCAACTCAATTGATTTTCACTAGATCACCAATCAAAACCTTACAACCAATTATTTCTTCTGGGCTCACAATCAATCCTGATTGGTTCTTCCGGAGATACTAATCAAAACCAAACAACATCTAATTTTTAGGCTTGGACTAACCCCAAGTTTCTATACCCAAGAAACTTGTTACAAACGAACAATAGAAGAATATAAGAATTAGAGTTAAGAATAATAAAAACTCTTTTTGGAATTGAAGAAGTCGAGATAGTTGAGAAGTTAATACTTAGACTTCTATCTTAAATACTTGAGAGGTTGAGACAGCCTTTAAAGCTTCTTCTTAATGGTAGCTAGTTAAAATTGAATCACTTTTCCTCTGTTCACTCTAATTTAATGTAGGAAGGATTGGAATTAAGGCACTCTTAAATTTCTTTCTTTTTCTCTTTTTGGTTCTTCACACTATTCTCTTGAATGTTTACTTAATAAGCTCTTTTTTCTTCAAAAGGTAGCTCTCTCCATGAATTTCTCATATTTATTGGCTCAAAAATACCTTCATTTGATGCTCTAGCTATTTGGAATAAGAAATAACTGTTTGGATTGATTTATCTATGTTTTTGAATTTTAGAAAACTAACCATTATTTTATCAACATTCTCTGAGTCGGCTCACCCAAATATTGAGTCGGCTCCCCACTAGCACTGAGTTGGCTAAGTGAAACTCTGAAATAGCTCTGTAGTAGATATCAAAATCTAATATTCTATTTTACTCTACTCGTTTGAGACTGAGTCGGCTCAGATCCTATCTTGGTCGACTCAATTGAAAACTGGATCGGCTCACTGATTTATTGGGCTGGCTCAGAAGATTCATTGATTTATATGGCTTTCTGTGTTCATATTTCTCTGAGACTGAGTTGGCTCTCTTTTCATTGAGTCAGCTAAGCTCTAGACTGGATTGACTAAGTTGATCATTAGATCGGCTCAAAAATTATTCTGTATTTTGAAGATTTTGTCTTTCCTATCTTCTGATACTGGGTAGACCTAGCTTCAGACTGGATCAGCTCAGATGCGTGCCAAACATGCCACAAAAGTTTTAGATAGCTTTTCTTGATCTAATTTATTTCTATACTAGACTTGCTTTCTCATACATAATTTGTACCATTGAGAAGTGCATATAGACTAAATTTATCCCTTCAAATATTAAACTTCTTTACTTCCAATTTTGAGGGTCATAAGTCTAGATATTTGAATTTTCTTGAAAATATACCCTTTGGATTTTTTTTGAGGATATTGCCTTTGAGTCTTCTTCAGGATATAAGCTTTTAAGTAAGATGATTAAGCATTTTAAGGAAGCCTACAAATACTCTCGAGCATATCATTAGTAAACATAATTTGTACTCAAACACTTTTTGATATCATCAAAAGTAATTCTAGACTAACAATCTCTTCCTTTTGATAATGACAAAATCTTTTGAGTACTACCTTTCAAGCATTGAGAGAATTCAAAATTTCAATTTATAAGAGCTTTAGATATTCAAGAATAACTCTCCCTTTCTAAAATAACTTTTCAATATAAGCATATCTTAACTTTTACACAAAGATTCAAGTTACTCATAAAATTGAAAATAAGCAAATCTCATTATTTCTACCCCTTTGTTATTCAATTTAACACCACTTCAACTTATCAATTTTATATGATTCTCTTTACTATAATGCTTTTATCTTTATTGCAACATGTCTGATCTTTTTCTCATTATTTCTCCTCCTTTTTGTCATTATCAAAAAGAAGGGACAACTTTGCAAGATATGCAACACAATTAATTCAACAAATTCAATGTATTATTCAAAGATCCAAACAAGATAGCTCACAACATAAAGATAGATATTCATTTGAAGACAAGAAAAGTTTAGCATTGAAAAACATAGAAAATTTTATATTATAAACAGTGCCTGTCTTTTATAAAAAGTGATATAACTAGAACCAGCAAAAGATAAAGCAAAAAGAGCAAAATGTAAACATGCAATGTATGCATCCTACGGTTTCCAATTTAGGGGAGGTGCTAGGTCTGAGGTGGCAGGATGAAGAGGATCCAATGACTAGGAAGCATGATCATGCTCAACTAGGGCTTCCTTGAATATAGTTTTGATAATAGTGCTATGCAGAAGACATGTTGAACAATGACTTTAATTTGATTTCTTCCAGTCTAACTAATAGAGGAACAGAAGATTCTGGTTGAGATGGTTGAGTCGAAGAGGTTGCAGCTTGAGATTCTAAAGGCTCAAAAGCTAAATCTACTCTTTTTCTTCTCTCTTCTTCCTCTATCTCTTCACCTTTCTTATACTAATGGTTGTCCATTTTATTGTGTCCGATCCTTAAAGAATATTTGTTATAGGTGTCAAAATACTTTAAATTTCTTGAAGGTTCCTATTTGTTATAGGTGTCAAAATATTTTAAATTCTTTAAGGTTCCTCTTCCAAATTAACACCAAACCCTTTAAAGACTAAAGTGAGGAATATTCTGTATGGCAGTTCAGATTTTGCTCTTAAAGATGCCTCTTGCATGATTTTAATCATTATAGCCGGCAAGTTGTAGGGAAGCTCCATGATGATGTGGTGCATTAGAATCATGTCCCTTTCTATAACAAGTTAACACGTCCAATTCTTGGGATGAAAATTCTTGCAATCATGTGGTGCGGCAATCTGAATTCCAAAAAAAATTTGTTTGCTAAAATTTCTTCAAAATTCACAACATCTGTGGTCCCAAAAATTATTTTCATTCCAACAAATTAGTTTACAACTTCATCCATTCTGTGGTGGGAGTTTTTAGAATTTAACCAAGAGAGGCAACATTTAGGATTATTCTTACTCATTTTACTTTAGATTTAAAATTATTTTCTCCCCTTTGCTATTGCCATAGAACTCTCTGACCAAGTAGGGATAAGTAGGAAGATTCTATGTGCATAAAAACTCCAACCTAAATTCTTAATCTTCCTTCCAATTTCAAAACCACCGACTCTAAGAAATTGAAGTCAATAATCCTTTCAGTTGTTATTGATCTTGAAGATAAAGGAATGGATTTACCCAGAGATTGAGAACTAGGAGCTGCTGATTGAGGAGGAGGAAGAGGAGGACTTTGTGATCATAGAGGAGGAACTCACTAAGGTGCAGAGGGTTGAGGCAGAGGTTCTTCTCTCTTGACAGAAGTCCTAATTATTGGAACCATCCTATGCTTAGTCCTTTCCTCTTGATTCCCAATAGTTTGACTTCCAAACGGATGGTGTTGGCAGGGCCGTTTAATCCTGCATGCAAGTTGCTTTCTTTGAGCCCTTGAATTTCGATCTTACCACAAACACCTCAAAAATAGATAAAGGGAGGACTGTTTTTGCAGGGTAGAAGGTTTTAGAAGTAGGACGGTTTGAGGATAAAAGTGAAATAGTGAAAAATAAAAGTCTAGAACATCAATTAAAAGTTTGGGTCCTGACCACTGAGTCGACTCAGATTATGGGTGAGTTAGCTTAGATGTGGGTCGACTCAGTCTAAAGATGAGTCAACTCAATCTGAAATATGAGATGTTTAGAATTTTAAAATTTGACTTTTCATAAAATGATGCATTCAATCATGCCAAAAATATGATTCATCTCAAAATCAATTTAATATACAATAGAAGTGAATCAACGCAATTTAATCAATCATAAAATTCAATAAAAATGAATCATTACAAATGAATTAAAATAATTTGATCAATGAAAACAATTCAACCGAATGGATCATAAATACCTAGCTCTTTCTAATTGAATGAAACTTTTCTTCACTTAGGGATTTTCTAAAGATGTCGGTAATTTGATTATCTGTAGATACAAATTCAAGTGTAACATCATTATTTGAATATGATCCCTAATGAAATGATGTCTAATTTTAATATGTTTAGATCTTGAATGCTGAATTGGATTCTTAGTGAGATTTATAGTACTTGTGTTATTACATCTAATTAAAATTTATTACAAGTTATACCATAGTTTTCTAGTTATTGTTCGACCCACAAAAGTTGAGTTCAACAACTTTCGGCTACCATGTATTTAGCTACAGCTATAGACAATACTACTGAATTTATTTTTTACAAAATTATGAAATCAAATTAACACCTAGAAATTAATATATACCACTTGTACTTTTTTATCTAACTTACATTCAGCAAAATCAGCATCTAAATAATCAATTATGTTTAAAGAAGATTGTTTCAAAAATCATATACCAATAATTTTGAGTATCAATCAAATATCTAAAAATTCTTTTAACGACCACTATATATAATTCTTAGGATTTGATTGATAATGAGCACACATACAAATATTACATATAATATCTGATCTGTTAGTAGTTAAGTAAAGGAGTGATCTAATCATACCTCTATATAGCTTAGGATCTATTCTTTATCCTGTAGATCTTGATCAAGTTTGGAGTTTGAGCTCATAGGAGTGCCAATACCTTCATATTCTCCATACCAAATTTTTTAGAATTTTCTTTATGTATTTGCTTTGATTTATGAAGATTCCTTCATTTGTTTGCTTGATTTGGATCTGAGAAAGAAGGTTAGTTCATCCATCATGCTCATTTTGAACTCTCACTATATTAACTTAGCAAATTCTTCATACAAAAATTCATTAGTATCATCAATTATTATATCATCTACATAAATCTGAACAATTAAAAGATCATTTGATTTACTTTTGATAACAATAGTTTTTCATTTTTTTCAAATTATTTCAAGTAAAACTTACTTAATCTATCATACAAGCTCTTGGTACTTGTTTAATTTATATAGTGCTTTATTTAACTTAAAGACATGATTTAAAATTCATGATTTTCAAAATTTGGAGGTTATTCCATACATACTTTCTCCATAATATATCTATTTAAAATATATTTTTACATCCATTTAAAAAGTCTGAAATCTATGAAATAGATAAATACTAAAAATAATCTAATAGTCTCGGGTCTAGCAACTGATGTAAAAGTTTTATCAAAATCAATTTCTTTCTCTTAATTGTAATCTTGTGCCATCAATCCAGCCTTGTTCCATATTACATTGCCTTTGTAATCTAATTTATTTTGAAATTTATTTTGTACCAATTATAGGATGGCTTTTTAGTCTTTCTACTAAGTTATATACTTTATTCTTTCAAATTGATTAAGTTCCTCTTCCATAGCCATTATCTAATTTAAATCTTTTTAGCTTCTAGTATTGATATAGGTTCAATATGAGAGACAAATATAAAATAATTTAATACATCTCTAATAAAAGCTCTTATCCTAATATGGTGAATATGAGCATACCTCTATTCTTTTGGCAAATCAGGGGTACCTTATTGATTTGTTGAAGGAAGCTCTTCCATCTCTTCAATTTTATCTTTTTATCTTTCTCCTTATCTTCTTCTTCTACTTATGAAAGAGGATTTTCTAAAGCCATATCTTTCATCTCCTTTTCAAGGAAACCTGCATCATTATCTACATCTATTTTGCTTGATTTGAAAATATTAGTTTCATCAAAATAATATGAATAGATTCTTCTACAACTAATATTCTTTCATTAAATACTTTATATGCTTTACTAAATGATGAATATCCAAGAAAAATATATTCATCAGATTTTGCATCAAAATTTTTAATTTATTTTACTATGTATTAGAACAAAACAATGGCAACCAAATACTTTAAATTAAAAATATTTGATTTTTTCCTTATAAACTTATAAGGGTTTCTTTAAAATTGATCTAATTAAAGTTTGATTAAATATATGACATGCCGTGTTAATAGCTTCTACTCCAAAATATTTTGGTAAGTTGCTTTCACAAAACATGGTCCATGCCATTTCTTATACAGTCTTATTTTTTCTTTCTACAATCCCATTTTACTAGATATCCTAAGAGCTAAAAAATTATGATCAATTTATTTTAGAGTAATTTTTTTGAAATCATAATTTTCAAGTTTAGTACTATGATCACTTATAATTTTTAAACCATTATAATCTTTTTAATTATTATCTTCATAAAAAGTTTTAAAATAATTCAAAACTTCATACTTGTAAGCAAGATCCAAAACCCATATATATCAATAAAATCATCAATTATAATAAATCCAAAATGTTTACCACCAAGACTAGTCATCTTGATAGATCCAAATAAACCTATATGAAGAAGTCCTAATGGCCTAGTGGTTGAAATCAGATTTTAGTTTGAATGGAGATCTAATCTGCTTGTCAAATTGATATGCATTACAAACTTTATTCTTTTCAAAATTTATTTACATAAACTTCTAACCAAATCCCTTTTATTAATCTAGTAATAGAATCCATGTTTGCATATCCTAACCTACTATGCCAAATCCAACTAGTTTTATTGACTTTAGCATTCATAGCAACTAGACACTCAATATTGTCCTTACTAAGATCATCAAGATCTACCAAGTACATATTTTCATATCTTTTTTCTATGAACTTAATTCCATTATTGGAATTAGTTACAATGCAATGAGATGATTTAAATAAAATATTAAAACCGCTATCACACAATTGACTAATATTAAGAAGATTATGCATTAACCCATCTACAAGTAACACATTTTCAATAAAAATGGTAGGAGTGATCTTGATATTACCGAGATCAATAATGTTCTTTTACCATTATCTCCAAATATAACAACTCCATCACCTTTTATCTTAAAAGAGATAAATTAAGATTTATCTCTCGTCATGTGCCTTAAACATCCGTTGTCAAGATATCCTTTCTAGTTGAACCATAAGATGCTAAGCACACCTGCAAAAATATTACCAAGTCTGTTTAGGTACCCAAGCTAACTTAGGTCCTTTAGGATTAGTTTGAATAGTTTCTTTTAAAACCCACATTTGTTTAATCTTTATATTTCTTGATTTAATATTCTTAGGATTATTCAAATTATAATTTATAGCTTTATGATCAGATTTATTACACTTAAAATAGATAATTGAATGCTTTTTATGTGCTGGTTTACAAAAGTATTTTCAAAAACCTTTATGTACTTAAAATGTTAAATCATAATCCAGCTTTATCAAACACCATTTTCTGTTTTTCTAAAACCATTTGGAGGTTTTGAGAACTTAAAGTAAATCTATTTACAATGGGCTTTAATTTATAAACTTCTTTTTGTAAAATATTATTCTTTTCAATTAATTGAGTTTGCTCTTTCAATAGTTTTTCTTTCTTTCTGAAAATGTTCTTTATCATTAGTTAAGGATTGATTGAGTTTTCTAAGTTCCTTATTTTTAAAAGAAATCATTTTAAAATCAAAAGTAGCTCATCAAAGGCAACATATAATTCTGCAAAAGTAAATTCATTTGAATATTTTGGTTACCTCATCATCAAATGCCATTAGACAGAGATTGGTTTTTCTTCCTTGGTTTCTTACTCTTCCATGAAGTTGGAGTCCTCATCATTACTTCAAGTAGCCATCATTACTTCTTTCTAAATTTTCTCGAGCCTGCCTTGAGTAGAGGGCAATCAGATCTTAAATGACTAGGCTTCTTGCACTCATAGCAAATGACTAATTATTCCTTCTATTTCTCCTTTTCTTTTTCTCTTTCTTTGCTTTCTTCCCCTTTAGTATATCTTTTCTTCTTGAAGAAAATCACTATAAAAAAATAGACTATTAGTGATGGCTAATGGTCGTTGCTAATAGTAGAGTTGTCGTCGCTAATACTATTAGCGATGGATTTCTATTGCTAAAATTCATCAAAATAAATCATCGCAAATTATAATAGGGACGATAAACATCCCGTCGCTAATGAAGATAATTAGTGATGGTATTAGCGATGACAAGCCATCACTAATAATTAATTTTTATTAATTAAATTAAAACTATTAGCAATGATAATGTCGTCACTAACGTCATTGCCAATAGTTTTAATTTTTTTAAAAAACTATTAGCGACGGTATTACATCGCTAATGCCATCATTAATAATTTTTATTTTTTAAAAAATTCATAATTAAAGATTTTAAAATCTATTTTAATCATAGTAACAAGCAATAATATTTTTAAAATTA
>KE504889.1:61392-74459 GCA_000441515.1 Elaeis oleifera | reverse complement strand
AATTTTATCAATCTATCGACCACAATATGTATGCCAACGGAGCTGCCAGTATACTTGATCAGATGCTGCTGGGTGGACTGATTCTATCGTGCCCTCTGTCGCCTATCAGAGTACTCCATTGGATGCAAAGGGCCTCCCATATGTCCGTCCGCATCCAGTGATCTATGTAATACTTTCAGTTCGATGGTGATTCGAAACTGGAGTACTTTATGATAGACTGTTGAAGGCTGTATAGCCCATCTCGAAACCTTCGTGTGGCCACCTGATGCAGGCATCGTGGCGACCAGATACATGGATTTGAGAAATCGAACATGTTATGAATCCCAACAGCACCCTGGCACCATCTAGCTCTGATACCAATTGTTATGCATGGTATCATTTGCTATGATACCTCTTGTTGGATAGGATCTAGTACCATTCATTGCAGTAGGAAGAAAGAAGAAATAAAATAGAACACACAATCTGATATGTGGAACAGCCCAAGTGCTGCCTCTACAGAGCATGCAAGCTTTATTAGGAAAGAGAATACAAGTACAAGAAGAGATCCTCACACTCTCAATTCTCTGTACATAAATCTCTCTCAACTAGAAGCTACCCTCACAAAAGCTCTCTCTAAGTCCCCCAAGGAGTCCCTCTCATAGGCCTGCCAGTATCAAGATCCTCGATACCCCTGGATGCTTTCTGTGGAGCAAACTGCTACATCATGCCTCTTCGCACTTACTCTGTCTGATGCTTTGTTGGACTCTATCTGCATCTTCTCTGCTTGCTGCTCACGCTCGATGCTCTACCGAACTCCTCTCGACAGCTGCCTGAACCTCGCTCGACTGATGCCTCCCTTCTGCTCACTGGACTCCCCATGGCTCTCTACCGATTGCCTCAGTCCACAGCCTCTCTCAGTTGTCCATTGTTTTGTTCACCCATAAGGCTGTTTAAAGCTCTAAATCCAAGTCTCACTCAGTAATAGAACTAACCAGAACTCAAAAGCCTCCCTGATTGTCCGATGATGACCGCAAGCACCTCCGTGCCGTCCGATCATGCTTAATCATGCCCGATCAAGCTCCCAGCCATCAGATCAAGACCCAGATCATGCCTGCAAGCTACCGCCACCATCTGATCGCACAAACACTCTAGGAAATACTTGTGAACACCTCCGATCCATGGTGGACCATAAGAAGCACCTGGGAAACACTCTCTCGATCCACGGCTCCAGCCATGGCCTGTCAGTCCATGATGGATCGGGGTACCCAATGCCCACTCGCTGGCTGGGCCAGCCCGTGCATGCCTGTGAGTGTCTGTGGCTGGCCCATGCACTGCCATGCACGCTCGCTCTGCCGCCTAGCCTGGCCCACTCTGCCACAGCCTCTGTTGGCCCATGGGCCCCTCTGACGGCCCGTGGGTTGTACCAGCCTATGTGCTGGCTTCTCTCATACGTATCTTCATCGTTTGGACTCCGTTTGAGCTATTTTAGGCTCGTTAGACTCCATTCATTGTTGAGGACTTTATTATGAACTCCTTGTGGATTGAATTTTGAGACATATTCTTCTAACAATCTCCATCTCGATTCAATATTCAGCCTCCATCTGACTTTGAGAGCTTCTGGATCTTCTCACCCCCACACTCTTGGGCAATCGCCTACTACTCATGAATGGACAAACATAAAAGTCGAGCTAGATCGCTCGATCTCATCTCCATCATGTGCTGTGCACCTCCTGACCTGAGACCTACTTGGGATAGCTATCTGACGACATTGCTCATCATCCTCCCGAGTCTTTCATCTCGTGCTTGATCCATCTCCATCTGGAGCTCCACCTCGCACTGGGCTCTCGCTGGCATCCTCCATATAGGTAGCTCTTCCTTGCACAAAAGAGCATTGATCAACCCTTCGTGATTGATCTCCATCTTGATTGTATCTGTCTTCTCCATCTTCAATCTTGATCACCACCGTCGCAACATGTGCTCTGGTACTGCTTGAGTCTGATACCAATTATTGTGCACGGTATCACTCACTCTGATACTACTTGTTGTACAGGATCTAGTACCACTCGATCTAGCAGAAAGAAAGAAGAAATAAAATAAGAACACAATCAAATACGTAGAATAGCCCAAGTGCTACTTGAAGGGAGAATGGGTAGTTCAAAGCATGCATTTTAAAATTTATAACGAAAATAGTAGATTAAATAATTTAATCTCTTATAGATGCTTTAGATCTGATCTAAACTATCTTTTAAAATCTATGACATAAAATATTCGCATAAAAAAATCTGATATAAAGAAAACACTGCACTGATCATATCGATGTCCTGAATCAGATCTAGCCATTAGATCTGATCAGATGAGTTCAGAACTCATTATCTTATCATGGGTCGATGATCGTCACTGCTGATGAGCATAGTATGGAGTCTTTCATGATGCCAAGTAGCCACACAGATTCTTCTAGCCTCTACAGGTAGTCCACTCGAAGCCCCGAACAGATTATCCTTCTCGAGAGTGCTAGCTCGCATAGAAGGCACTAAATGGCTGATGAAGACTCCTTCCTTTGGATCACCCAAACACCTCTAGATCAAAAGATGGAGCTTATCAAGGAGGAGTTGGTGTGGAAGAAAGAAATAAGACTCTCTTATGATTTTCTCACCCAAAACTAGAGCAATCAGAAACCCTAGAACCCACCCTAGACCTTATACCCAAGAGGAAGAGTTCTTCCTCGATTTCTCATGCACGGATGCCCACGCCCTCTCAGATTTTTCACACCCCTTCTCTGATGTTCCTCATGCCAAAAATCTTATTTGATGGGGGTGCACAAGAACAAGCCTTCTTAAGGTGGCATCCCATGAAAGATAAGGATGATGATTAGGTAGTTTGGTTCAAGTTCAAACGTTGGTTGATCCTTATCACTAATTCAAATCAAATTTGAATTGAACTTTGAACCAAACTTTATTCTCATCTTAAAAACTTAGAGAGTGGGTGACAACCATCAAAATGCAACAAAAGAAATTCACACAAAACTCATTTGTGCGTGAGAAGAGGTGGTCAGCGGTAAGGGAAGAGTCCAACTTGTTTTGGACTCTAGGTTTAAATCTGAATTCAAACCTTTGAACTCAAAACTTAACCAACCAGATTCTAATCCAAAAGGAATTAGAAGTGGGTGTTAAAAATCTTCTGGGTGAGAGAAAATCCATGCAAAAAACTTTTTCTCATGTGAAGAAAGAAATGGTGTAGAGAAGGGTGGCGCAAGGGTTGTCCAATTCGAATTCGAATTCAAATTCTTATTCAATTAGGCTCTTGATCCAACCAAATTAGGTTAAACCTAATTAGACCATTGAACCTAATCTAATTAGATAGTAGATAATTTTGATTAAATCTTAATTAATTAAAATTAATCGAGCTCAAATTTTGATCAAATCAAAAATCGAACATCCTTAGCGATTAGGTCATCTTATAATCTAATTGGGTCAAATCAAATTGAAATTCAATTCAATTAGATTTGATTCAAACCTTAATGCTCAATCAAATTGAGCTAATTAGCAATCTAATTGCTAATCAATCCTCCTATAATTCACCAACAGTTAGCGAATTAATTTATTACAATCTTTGCACAAGATTAATGATTAATCGAATTGACTATTTATCCTAAAATGATTCTTAATCGTCGATTCACCACATGATCAGTCAGAAACTTTTTTTGAGTGTAATCTCATTGGTTCGAACCTAAGCTAGTAGTATAGAATAATCTTCCTATATCAATCAAAGTGATCATGTAGCAATGGTACCTGACGTCCAGATAGGTCAAAGATTGCAAAGCAACATTCAAGAATCTATTGGCATATGGTTATCGTATAATTCATCCCTTTGATCTAAATGCTCAAGGTGACCTAAGGTTTAACTGTCAACCCTGATATGGTCATTCATATTGTATTTAATTTTCAAATCCAACTCATGGATTATCCCGGTTGAGATTTTACTAAATTGAAACACACTGATACATTAACTTCTACTTATTCAGAGGGATCAATTCTATCTTGACTCACACATCGACTTCACATGTACTTGACTGTGCCTAAAAATCTTTCATCACTGAATTAAAATTTAGGTAGTCCAGTACCAAAGCACAGTGAGTTCTTGCAAGTCACCATGGTGATCTTAGATCAGAGGGGCACTTATACCTATATCCTTCGAGAGCTATTCTTGATAGTAAAGTGCTCAACAGTTGGTCACATTCTGTGAGATGTACTCCTATGTCTTACTCACATACCATGCCAGTGTCTCTACATTCTTTGATTAAGAGGACAACCAATACACATGATACATAATGACCTATACTTGATATAGCTATTATCCTAATAATAGTATATCATTTGGTCGTGAACTAAAGCTTAAGGACTAAATGATATATCCTCTTATATCCATTCAAATAGTTCTAAGAACTTCATCATAAAATAGGAGTTCAAATAAGATGTACACAGAGTAATAAGAAATTAAATAATATTTATTAATTCAATAATTTATATATAATTATAATAGTTAGTACAACCATCAACAGACTGATGATTGACTTTAGGACATAATTTTTAACAACTCTTACTTAGACTAAAGCTAATCGGTATAGTATCGTATACCCATCTTTGATTTATAATCTACGAACTCTTTGATATCGATGGCTTTAGTAAATAGATGCATCAGATTCTCCTTTCTTTCAATCTTCTAAATCTCAACGTCACCTCAAACCATGATCTTCCAGATCAGAAGGTAGCAGTGTAGAATGTGCTTGGTCCGCTGATGTGACTTCAGTTCCTTCACTTGAGCAATGGTATAAGTGCTGTCGCAATGCAACAAGACATGACCATCAAGGGAAGATGCCACTTCGAGCTCGTCGATGAACTTTCATAACTACACAACTTCGTTCGCAGCATCGGATGCCATGATATATTCTACCTCGCATGTAGAGTTGGCCATGGTGTGCTGCTTGAAACTCTTTCAGCAAACTGCTTCATCATTCAGAGTATAAATGTATTCCGACACGCTCTTACTATCATCATGATCTGACTAAAAATTAGAGTCTATAAATCCCATAAATTTTAAGTCGATTTCTCCATAGATAAGCCACTGGTCCTTAGTATTTCTCAAATACTTAAGGATGGTCTTTACGACCTTCCAGTGGTTCTCATCTGGATTGGATTGGTATCTGCTCACTATCCCTAGTGAGTATGCCATGTTCGATCTCGTGTATATCATGATGTATATAATAGATCTCACTATCGAAGCATATGAAATTATACTCATACGCTCTCTCTCTTGAGGAGTTATCAGACAATCACTCTTCGAGAGAAAAATTCTCTGGCCTATCGGAAGATAACCTTTCTTGAAATTTTTTTTGCTGAACCTTTACAGCACAGTATTAATGTATGTGGACTTTGATAATCCAAGCAATTTTTTAGATCTATCTTTATAGATCTTTATCCCAAAGATGTAGGATGCTTCTTCCAAATCCTTCATGGAGAACTGTGATTACAATCAAAACTTTATTCCCTATGATGCAGGGATGTCATTTTCAATTAAGAGAATGTCATCCACATACAAATAAAAATACTACCACATAATTATTAACCCACTTATATATACAAGATTCTTCTCCATTCTTAATAAACCATACATTCTGATCACTTTATCAAAATGTATGTTTCAACTCCATGATGTCTACTTAAGTCCATAAATGGACCTCTGAAACTTGCACACCTTAGACTCATCTATGGATATAAAACTTTTAGATTGTATCATATACACTTCTTCTTCTAGCTTTTCATTTAGGAAGACTGTTTTCACATCCATTTATCAGATTCATAGTCCAGATATGCTGCTATCGCAAGCATAATCCGAATAGATTTGAACATTACCACCGGAGAAAATATCTCGTCATATCAATACCATAATATTAATGATAATTTTTGACAACCAGATAGGCTTTATAGGTCTCCATATTTTCGTCTGTGCCCCTCTTTCTTTTGAAGATCCACTTACACCCTATGAATTTTATCCCTTCAGGTGGGTCAACTAATATCCATATATCGTTAATCTTTATGGACTCCATTTTAGATTTCATAGCTTCTAGCCACTTATCAGAGTTAGACCTCTGTATCACATCTATGTAGGTGATAGGATCCTCGTTGTTCTCATCGAGTTCAACTGGATCACCATCTTGGATCAAAAATCATGGTATTTGTCCGACTGACACGATACTGTATCGGATCTCCTTAAAGATGTCTCTACAATAGGTTTAAATTGATCTAATCAAATCTATCTCTATAGATTTATTAGATTGTGTTAGTTCTTCTATCGATCAAACTTCATCAAGTTTAATCTTTGAGGCATTAGTTTTTCTCCAAGAAACTCTTTTTCTAAAAGACTGCCCTATTGCTGACAAACACTTTTTATTCATTAGCAAGATAGAAGTAATATTCCTTAATCTCTTTTGGATACTCTACAAATAGATACTTGTTAGACCTAGATCCAAGCTTGTCAGTTTTTAAATGTTTGACATAAGTCGGACACCCTCAAACCCTAAAGTGAGAGAGTACTGGCTTACACTCTATCCACATCTCATGTGGTGTTTTACTTACGAACTTACTCAAAAGTTTATTTAAAATATAACAAGCCGACTGGAGTATATATCCCCAAAAAAAGATTGGCAGACTTGCAAAGTCCATCATAGACCGAACCATATCTAACAGGATTCGATTCTTCCGTTCAGACACACCATTATGCTGTAGTATTCTAGGAGGGATCCACTGCGAGAGAATCTTATTCTCTTCTAAGTATGTCAGAAATTTACTGGAGAGATATTCATCTCCTTGATCAGACTGAAGAGTTTTAATACTCTTTGTAATTATTTTTTTACTTCATTATAGAATCATTTGAACATTTCAAACGATTCCGACTTATGTGTTATTAAATAGACATGACAATACCTCGATAGATCATCTGTAAATATAATGAATAATAATTTCTATCTCTAGCACTCATATTCATGGATCTACATATATCAGTATATATCAGACTTAGAACTTCATTGGCTCACTCATCTTTTTAGTAAAAGGTGACTTGATCATTTTTCCAACTAAACAAGACTCACAGGTTGGAACTGATTCACAATCACTGACTTCGAAGATTCCCTCTTGAGTCAACCTGTTTATTCTATTCTTGTTAACATGATCTAACCTATAGTGCCAAAGATAGATATCGGTGACATCATCAATTCTAGGGCATTTGCTGGACATATACATTATACTAACAGGTTGTGACAATATATAAATTTTATTATTTAGCTATCCATTTATCACATTAACATCATTTATAATGATATTAAAAATAGCTCTTTTTATTGAAATTTTATAACCGTACAGGCCAAAAGATCGACAGAAATAATATTCAATAAAAAGAAGGACAAAAGTGACATTCACTAAGAATAATTATATTGGACTTGAATACAAGCTTAATAATCCCTAACGTTAAAACTGAAACTGATCTTCCATCTCTAATATTTAGGAATATTTTATCTTTTTAAATTTTTACTGACCTGCAGACCCTGCAATGAATTACAAATATTAAAAAAACTTTCAGTATCTAATACCCAGATAGTAGAATCATAAAATGAGAAATTACAAGGTGTTATCATATAATTACTTTATCCAACAACAGCTTGTTTCTTTCTCGACCTGTTCGAATCCAGAGAGGTAATGTATTGAGGACAGTTTCTCTTTCAGTATCTTTATTTTTTATAGTAGAAGCATTCCGTTTGACTCTGATCAGACTTGAATTTTTTGGTCTGACCGGACTTGGGTGCCCCAGCACTTTGTATCCTTTTCTTATTCTTCTTTTCTTTCTTAAAAGATCGACATCCAGAAGAAGACCCTCCCACCATATTCACTGACTCCTTGTGGAGCTGGTGATCCTTCTCAAAGTTCTACAGTAATCCCAACAATGCATGGTAGTTGATTGCAGGCTTTGTCATTCGAAAATGAGTAAGAAAAGGGAGGTAGAATTTAGACAGAAAGTTCAAAATGGCATCCTTCTCCAGTTGCTCATGTAGGGGAAAGCCGAGCTTGCTCAAGTGCTAAATTATTTCGATCATGTATAGTACATGATCAGTGATTGACGCTCCTTCCCTTATTCGAGTGTTGAAGATGGCACAACTTGTCTTGTGCCTCTCAATGTCATTGGATGTGCCAAAGGACTCGTTCAATATTTGTAACATGTCTTGAGACTGAGCATTCTTAAATCTACAACTGAACTCATCATTCATTACTGTCAGCATAATGTAATGAATCGTAGTTCGATCGTTGAGCTACTTTTGATAAGTATCTCGAACCATACTGTGAGCTTCAGAGTTGGCTCCTCAGATGTCGGATCTGTCAGTACATATAAGATCCGTTCGTGCTCTAGGACTATTTTCAGTTTTCAATATCAACTATCAAAATTGGTCCCATCAATTTATCACTATCTAATAGTAATTAGAGTGACAAGGTAGGGCCATAACTATAAAGAAAAATCAAAACCTAATTAGTATATGCATTGATTAAGCCTAATGACGTGAATTATAGTCTAAAGGTTCTTTCATTATTTTATTCGAATTAGTAGCCTCTACCTTCAATTCAAAAATTATACTAATTTTTTTGTAGGTACCAGAATCCTCACAAGCTGCATATGGGTCCGAGTGTGGCTTGGCCAATCCCTATGCATCCATGGTAGGTTCTTAATCAATTATTTCATCAAACAATTTTCAGCATTCAATTTTACCCCAAACACCTCTTCAGCAGGCATGTGGCCCTCCATTAAAAGTTCTGGTTAGGTCCAACCATTAACATTTCAAAATTTAGTGCATCTGACAAATGAGTGACCAAGCCCGAGTGTGGCTCGGCCAATCTGACTATCATCAAAAAGACATAACTAAATCAACATATTATGAATGATAATTTCGACAACCAGATGAGCACCAGGCATATGGCACCTCTAATGATCATCTAAACTATTGGATCCATTATCATCCAACTTAATGGAAGGCTATGATTTAGTAATAACCATAACTATTTATTTTAGGGATCTAATAATTTAAAAATTAATTAGATGAAATGAAAGATGAGAAAAGATTTGACCAATTAAACTTAATCCTCTCACTGACTTCACCAAGTCATAAATCCTCCTACTGACTTCACCAAGTCATGAAGAGGACTTTAGACAAGTTGAACTAGGGGCACCCCAATCATTAAGTGATCTAATCAAAATATGATTCACCACATTGGCCAAGTAAGTGAGATCAGTTGGAGGGATATGCCATTAACTCCATATAGACTCAATCTATGCGAGTAGCTCCCAATTAATGACCACCGATCAAAGCTACCATATTTATCTTAGACATCAACTAGTTAGTCAGTTTTAATTGATCAACTTATAGATTTGGGTTCGACCATGGAGCTACGATCAAGGTCCATCTTAGTCCAATCAAAGATATAAACTTGACCAACTACAACTATTGAGAATTGATCAAGAGAAGAATTAACCCAATCAGAATTAACTATTAATTAAATTTATCAATTACTAACATAATCCATTATCAATGGTTTCTAACCCTAGGTCTAATCCAATTAAATAGACTTGACTCGAGCTAACTCATAAATTCATGATTTATAAAATTTATGCCTTAGATCTTTGATTCTCAAATCTAAATCACTTAATTTGTAATTAAGTTTTGGGCTAACATGGGTTGGCATTTGGTGTTTGAAAATAATTTCAAGTTCTGTAAAATATTTTCACAACTAGTCATACAATCAATAACTTTAATTTTAGATCTAACATACATTATATCAAATATAAATAAATTTTTTTAACTCTTTTTATTGTTCATCTTCATGAAAAAGATCATGTAGCACCCCTACACACCATAGAAGAACTCCATCGAATGGGAAGAGAGGGCCGTAAAGCCCTACTTTCTCCTATGATCGGATGGCAATGAGGATCTATCCAATTCGATTACTATACTATTTAAATTTTAAATTAATTATTTACATCTAATCAAAATAATTAAAATTAAATTAAAATCAGATTATATGTAAAACATTCATGTCAAGAGCAACGAAGCTCTGATACCAATTGAAAGGAGAACGGATAGTTCAAAGCATGCATTTTTAAAATTTATGATAAAATAATAGATTAAATAATTTAATCTCTTATACATACTTTAGATCTAATCTAAACTATCTTTCTAAGGATTTATGATATAAATATTTGTACAAAAAAATCTAAAATAAAAGAAATACTGCACCGATCATATTGATGTCTTGAATCAGATCTAGCCATTAGATCTGATCAAATGAGTTCAAAACTCATTATTTTATCATGGGTTGATGATTACTGCTGCTGATGAATATGGTATGAGATTTTTTCTGATATTGAGCAGCCATACAAATCGTCCGACCTCTACAGATAGTCCACTCGAAGCTCTGAACAGATCGTTCTTCCTGGAAGTGCTAGCTCACGTAGAAAGCTCTAAATAGCTGATGAAGACTCCTTCCTTCAGATCACCCGAACACCTCTGGATTAGAAGATGGAGTTTATCGAGGAGGAGATGGTGTGGAAGAAAGAAATAAGACTCTCTTGTGATTTTCTCATACAAAATTAGAGCAATCAAAAATCATAGAACCCATCCTAGACCTCACACCCAAGAGGAAGAGTTCTTCCTCAATTTCTTACACACGGACGCCTGCCCCCTCTCAGATTTTTCATGCCCCTTCTTTCATGTTCCTCACACCAAAAATATCATCTGATGGGGTGCACAAGAACAAGCCTTCTTAAGGTGGCATCCCATGAAAGTTAAGGATAATGATTAGGTAGTCTCGTTTAAGTTCAAACATTAGTTGATCCTTATCACCAATATAAATCAAATTTGAATTAAACTTTGAACCAAACTTTATTCTTATCTTAGGAACTCAGAGAGTAGGCAACAACCATTAGAATGGTGCAAAAAAAATTCACACAAAACTCATTTGTGCATGGGAAGAGGTGGTCAGCAGTAAGATAAGAGTGCAACTTGTTTTGGACTCTAGTTTTAAGTCCGAATTTAAACCTTTTGAACTCAAAACATAAACCAACCAAATCCTCATCCAAAAGGGATCAGAAGTAGGTGTTAAACATCTTCTGGGTGAGAGAAAATCCATGCACAAAACCTTTTCTTGCGTGAAGAAAGAAATGGTGCAGAGAAGGGTGGTGCAAGGGTTGTCCAATTCGAATTCGAATTCAAATTCTTATCCAATTAGGCTCTTGACCCAACCAAATTAGGTTAGATCTAATTAGATCATTGAACCTAATCTAATTAGATAGTAAATAATCTTGATTAAATTTTAATTAAATTAAAAATTAATCGAGTTTAAGTTTCAATCAAATCAGGAATCGAATATCTTTAGCGATTTGGTCATCTTATAACCTAATCTAGTCAAATTAATTAAATCCAATTCAATTAGATTTGATCCAAACCTTAATGCTCAATCAAATTAAACTAATTAATAATTTAATTACTAATCAATCATCCTACAATTCATCAACAGTTAGCAAATTAATTTATTACAACCTTTGCATAAGGTTAATCATCAATCGAATTAACTATGTTATCCTAGAATAATTTTTAATCATCGATCAGCCACATGATCAGTCAGAAACTTTTTTTGAGTGTGACCTCATAGGTTCGAACCTAAGTCGATAATATAGAAATAATCTTTCTATACCAATCAAAGTGACCATCTAGCAATCGTACCCGACGTTCGAGTAGATCGAAAGATTGCAAAGCAACATTCAAGAACCTATTGGTATATGATTATCGTATAATTCACCTCTTTGACACAAATACTCAAAGTGATCTAGAGTTTAACTGTCAATCCTGATATGGTCATCCATATTGTATTTAATTTTCAAATCCATCTCATGGATTATCCCAGTCGAGATTTTACTGAATTGAAACACATTGATACATTAACTCCTACCTATTTAGAAGGGACAATTCCATCTTGACTCACACACCGATTTTGCAAGTATTTGATTGTATCTAAAATTTTTATTACTGAATTAAAATTCAGATAGTCCAGCACCAAAGCATAGTGAGTTGCTTGTAAGTCGTCGTGGTGATCTCAGGTCGGAAGGACACTTATACTCATATCGTTTTGAGCTATTCTTGATAGCAGAGTGCTCAGTAGTTGATCACGTTCAGTAAGATATACTCTTACGTCTCACTTGCATGCCATGCTAGTGTCTCCATACTTCTTGGTTAAGAGGACAACCAATACACATGACACACACAACGATCTATACTTGATATAGCTATCGTCCTAATAATAGTATATCATTTGGTCGTAAACTAGGATTAAGGACTAAACGATATATCCTCCTATATCGATTCAAATAATCCTAAAGACTTCATCACAAAATAAGAGTTCAAATAAGATGTACATAGAGTGATGAGAAAACTAAATAATATTTATTAATTCAATAATTCATATACAATTACAATGATTAGTACAATTATCAACAGATTGACGATTGGCTTTGGGACATAATTTTCAACACTACTTTCATGGGGTATGCAAGCTTCACTATGAAAGAAAAATAAGTACAAGAGAAGATTCTCACACTCTCAACTCTCTGTACACAAATCTCTCTCAACTAGAAGCTGTTGGAAAATATATCCCAAAAGCCAATCGTCAATCTGTTGATGGTTGAGCAATCTTGTATTGTAATTGATTTGTTAATAATAAATATATTTTGGTATTTTCATCATAAGTTTTCATCTTCTAATGAACTCCGTTGTTGTGATGAAGTCCTTAGGACTATTTAGGTTCGATAAAGAGAAGATTTATCAATTAATCCTTAAAACTATTCACGACTAAATGATGGGCTATTAATAAGAATGACAGTTTCTATCGAGCATAGATCACTGTAGGCCATATGGATTGGTTGTCCTCTTAATCAAGGAGTGTGGAGATACTGGTATGGCATACAGATGAGATGTAAGGGTACATCATCATTGAACATGA
>KE504888.1:852822-867354 GCA_000441515.1 Elaeis oleifera | reverse complement strand
GGTGTTCTCCTCTAAGTCAAGAGAGAAAATGAGGAAATAGGATTGGGAAGGCGACAGCGAAGGGTTGAGAAGGAGGGAAATTTTGTTAGAAAAGAGGAGTAGATTTTGAAATAAAAGAAAAGAAGAATGCAAAGAAAAAAAAAAGATGGAAGGTTGACATTTGAAACAACTCCTATATGTGTGGGACACAATCTCATCATCATCAATGAGCTTTTTTTTATTATTTTTTTTAACAAAATCATATTAGCCAAACGGCCATGAAAACTTCTTCATTAGTTAAAATTAAATATATTGAGATCTACACTGATTTGAGAATTAAAAAATTGATTGGATTTAGATTCAAATCGAACCAATCTGAATCCGATCTCTCACAACGTGTATATACACTTTTTATGAAGGAAGAACACGTGCAAATCACACGCCCCTTCCCACCAGCATTTTCCCTCTCTTTTCCGGCATCCGTATTCCCAAACCAAGCAAAACCTAGGGTTCTTGAATGCGAACTCGAGCGGCCAGAATCAATCGGCAAAGCCAGCAGCAGCGAAGGCAGGGAACAAGGTTTCGGCGCGAGAAACAGAAGATAGAGATGGGCACGGAAGGGCCACTCCGGAAAGAAGAACAACCAGGTCCTCCTCCTCCCTCTCCAAATCCTCACTCGATGCCCTAAACCCCTCTCTCTACTCCCCCATCCCACCCAATGATCTCCTATTCTCCATCGAACCCCTCTCCATCGACACCCTCCTCTCGAATCTCCCCGGCAGAGGTGCACAAGTCCTCGAAATCTTGCACCTGATCGGGCCCCCGAATTCCCCCATGCTCCCTCTCCTCTTACATGGCGGCGTTTCCACCGGCAAGACCAGCGTCATCCTCCAAATACTCCACCATATAAACCGCCCTTTGTCTACACCAGCTGCCGCTCCTGCCATTCCCCCGAATCCTCTTCGAGTCGGTGCTCAACCAGTTGTTCCTCCATAGAAGGAATCCCAGCAATGGATATTTGAGCGCTCGGCGCTGTGAGAGGGCCTCCGACTTCATCAACCTGCTTCGAGATGCGCTATCTCAGGTGACAGGATCTCCTAAAGGTAAAAAGAGTAAGTTGGATGGCAACGGGGAGATGATTTATTTGATTTTCGATAATGTGGAGCTTATTCGGTCGTGGAACAAGAGCTCGGATATTCTTGCTTTGCTGTTTAGACTGTTTGATATATTGAATATTCCTGAAGTGGGTTTGATTTATATCAGTAATGCAGCACCTGATGCTTATTACTCTATGGCGGGTTCTGTTGAGCCTGTTGGTGTGTATTTTCCTGATTATACTGTGGATGATCTTTTAATATTTTTATGTTGAGAAGCCCAGCCAATCGGAAACTCTATTCCTCTTTCTCAGGTGAATTGGATCAACCTTCATACTTCAGTAACTGAATTCTTTTTTTTTCCTTCCGCTTGTTTGTGTATTCGATAGAATAAATTAATGTTCTTGGTAATGTTTACTAAATGAACAGTGTCGTTTTGAAGCCCTTCTTTAGAGTTACGAGACGGATTGATGAGTTAGCGACTGCATTTGATCCTCTATTTCAGAAATATTGTGAGCCTTTAGCTGATTTGAATCTGGTTCCTGATGAGAGCATGAAGAGAAGGTTGTTTGTTCGTCTTCAGCCACACCTGTCAGCTTCATTAAATGAGACATTCAGAGTTCCTTCTGAGTGTTCTTTTGAAGCTAATAAGGAGGGAACTTGTAGTAAGAAGGGGAATATAAGGAAATTAAGTGGAAGGGAGACTTCTAATGAATTAGATTTTCATATGTCTGTATCTGCAAAATATCTTCTGATCTCTGCATTTCTTGCTTCAAGAAACCCTGCTACTCTTGATGCAGCCTTGTTTGACTCAACTGGAGGCTCTAATAATCGTAAGCGAAAGAAGAAGTATGGCCTCTTTGTTTTTCTATATATTTTTTTAAGCTTATGTGGTTGTGTGATGGCTACTTGGTTCACTAGATCCTTGGATCACTGATGTTCTTCTTAATTTGTGTGTAGGAGCTCTCAGGCAATTATGGATCAGAAAGATGAAATGGCTGAAGAAATGCTTTTGAAGGGACCTGGGAGCTTCCCCTTGGAAAGGTTGTTAGCTATATTTCAATGCATCACATCAGTTGGTGAAGGTACACTGGAGGAAGAACAACTTGAAGATGGGATGGTGATTGAAAGTGGGAATGTTGGGCTGATGTCTGATGTTCTATTGCAGCTATCTACTCTCTGCAATGCTAATTTATATGCAAAAGTGGAAGCTGCCCCTTGGAAGGCTCGACTAGATACCGTTCTACTGTTGATGAGGATATGGCTTTGAAGGTGAGCAATTCTTTTCTGTCTTCTGTCGGGATTTCCTTCAATCATTTTACTGACATAGAGATTTATCATGTATTTTCTTAAAATTCAGTAGTTTTTGAATGGTTGATAGGTTGCAAGGAGCATAAACTTTCCCCTGTCAAAATATATGTATAGAAGGTAGTCTTGAATACTAGTGGTTCTTAGCAACAAGTGGCAACTTTGAGTGTTGTATTATATCCTGGAGAGTATATCAGGTAACCTGATTAGGTAGAACTTGCATAGGTAAGTCTAGCATCACTATTTCTTATTAACCTTCAATGTACCTTGGTATATCTCTTAGTGAAGTAGTAAGCTAAGTTTGATTTGAATATTAACTTTGATTGCAGATAACCATGTCAACAGAGCTCTAGATATGCTGACTTCCAGTCTGTTTGAGATGGACAATGCTCACAAGGCAGGCTGAGATAGCAATGGGGAAAGTCTGAACCTGAAACTGCTGGGGAATATGATATTTAATCCTGATATAGGTCTAAGGCCCAAAAGATACTCTATGACTAAACTTATAACAGTTGCATATTGCTGATTATGGCTGCTGCTGCCATCATAGTGGATGAAAGGAATAAAGAGATCTTTATTTTGTCGTGGTGGTGGTGGTGGTGTATTTTATCTTTGCAGATGTTTGTAGTTGCTCAGATAATTCAAAATAGCAATAGAAACCTAAGGTGGAGATTTCACTGGCCCACATTTATTTTTAATAATATAGGCGTGCAGTTATTTTCTTAATCAAAGCTCGATCGGATGTTTCTTTTCTTTTTTCTTTTTTTTTTTCAATTAACATCATCACTTCTCTGAGTCTATTGCTTTACTGGCTTATATACTCTAGCTTTAGTGAGCTTTCAGTTTACTTATAGAATTAATCTTCATTGTTCCTCATGCAATAAGATGTTACATAATGTTGGGTCAAGTTGGGTTCATGTGATTGTGTGGTGGATATACAGTTTTCCTTTTTTGAAATATAACACTGGCATGTGTACTTACATGCATGAGTTTGTTGTTTATGTATGTTTAAATGAAAACTTGATATGATTTTTGTTAGAATTCCATTTATTGTAGAATTCCAGTCCATATTGTGTATCCAATCTTGATATTCTTCTTTTTCTTCTTATTCTTATTCTGCCTTGGCACTAGACAGGTGCATAGGCAGGTTCCGGATGTCTTCGTTGCAGCTCTAATTTCCTAGGATGTCAGCAGAGCACCTACAATGTTGGAGTGCCAATATGTCTTAGCAAGCACATAAATTATCTAGCATGTTCTCTGTTTTATATTGAAATTTATTTCGAATTGTCAATGAAGTTGCTAGCATTAGTTTTTAAAAGGAAAGTTGCTAAGTATGCTACAGTAGACTCTAATACACATCAAGTGAGCTGGCATAGAAAGGATCTATTTTCTTCAGCTAGGGTCTGGGAAGATTTTATGGCTTCTATCCTTGGTATGTTTCTGCCAATGGAGTTTTATTTGAACTGCATACTTTGTAATGCAAGATTCTAATAAATTACTCTCCTTTTAATACGCTAGTAATTGATGTGATCTCATTACTCAATGCCTGGACATAAACTTGTGTGGAACTGAAGTAACAACTCAGAAATTTAATTGTTTGAAGTTTTGATATTGACTAATGAACCACTTAATCTTGATCCGTTGGACGTTTCCTTTAGAATAGAGAAAGAAAAAATGGTCTTTTAAATTACTTTTGTTGTTATGGATTTTGAAGCTATTGGAGGAAATGATGCCTGTCCAGCAGAAACTTAAGAGTGAAAAAAAAAAAAAAAATCATCTTTGATATGGCTGGGAAGAAATTTCGAATAACCATTTTCATTTTCAGTGGTGCAAATAATTCAGCTTGCATCTTCAATTTCTCCTTGTTCATGATGGAAATAAAATATTGGGAACTTTGGAAGAGCTGAAACATGGTCATTGTTAAGGTGGCGACAATGTGTCAAAAAAGTTGATATTCAAAAGTTTTGAACAGTTATATTGCAAATCTTGTGCGACGATCATGTAGGACTTTTGAAAATCATTAGAATGCAAGATTTTCTAAAATATACAAGGAGTATGACATGTTAATTGGTTTTAATTAATTTTCTCAACCCAACCTATCTTAGTTAAGATTTGATCCCAAATCAGCAGGGATCAGCTAATGAATTCTTTTCCTATATTCTGTTTGGTTTTGAGCCATATTTTCCGAAAGATAAGAACTAACAAATCTTTCCTTGTTTCTCCATCTCATATCCTTTCCAATCTATCTCTTTTCTCTTTTCTATCTGTATCAAATTATGAGAAATTCTTTGTGCACTGTCTGTGGTGTAGAAAATCTGACATAAAGCATATCGCTTCGTCCTATTGAATCACCTAGCCATTGTTTTTCAACACGTATTTAATATCCGCAGTTTACTTTTCATTCGAAATTTTGAATGACGAAAATACTTCTTCTCTTTTGAAAGATTATGATATCCTATGTTGATATTATGGCATTCTGCATTGAAATTATGACTTTAAGATATCATAATTTTTTACAGAATATTCTAAAGAGGAAAATGTATTTTCGTCATGAAAAAATTGACATCCTGTGTCCCAAAGAGAGGAAGATATTTTCGTCATTAAAAATTATCATGGTAATTTTTAATGACGAAATACCCTTCCCTTTTTAGGATATCTTATGAAAAATTATGACATCCTATGCAGAAAATCATAATTTCAATGTTGGATATTATAATATCAGCACAGGATGTCATAATTTTTTTCCAAAGAAAAGGGACATTTTCGTTATTCAAAATAAATGAAAATGTAAAACTATGGACATTAAATGTGCGTTGAAAAATGGTAACCATGTGATCTAATAGGATAAAACGGTGTGCTCCACATCAGATTTTCTACACTGTGGGCGGTGCACAAAGAATTTCGCATCAAATTATTCCTTCAAGCCGGTGCATAATTGTCAATGTGGTCAAGTTGGGTGAAATTGTATTAACTTATAATATGGCTTATGTACTAATTTGCTTACAACAGGTGCAACAGTGCTGTTGATCTAAAAATTTAGAATGGCATTTGCTTCCTTTCAGGTTCATCGTGGAATGTACATTCGCAATAAAGCAATAACTAGTACACATCAAACATATGAGGAGACGCTGGTAGGCATTGATGATGTTTATTGTTTGGTTGCGATGCATGCTGTGGGTAATGTATTTGTTGTTGTGGGTGATGTCCAGGCAGCTGGTCATTGACGATGTCTATAGGGGCCTTTTGTCCCTAGCTATTGCCACGTAGGTGTGCCCGAAGCTAGTCTCAATCCAGCATCCTTGGCCATTTAAATCATGGATGATGTCTTTAATTGTTGCACAGCCCTCCAAGGTGTGCCTACCCATTAAATAGAAAGGAAATAATGGAAAAAGTCCTAGACAGTGTTACGTCAAGGTTCAAGAAGATGCTGATGTGACAAAAAATGAAGAGAAAATCAAGCGTTGGGACACCATGATGGGCCTACAAAGAAGTCTAGACTTGCTAGGAGGTGTTAGGTGGGAGATCCTCCGATGCTCAAGTTAGCCGAAGCTTCAGCACAGTAGATGAGAGAGAATATGGCAGCTTCGCATAGTGTTAAGCGTGCGAATCTTAAGGATCCCCTTCTTATCCCTTTTAAGTAGAGGTAAAGTTGCCGATTATCATACCTGAACTTGGTAGGCCCTTAGACTAGGCCATGAACTGTCAGGCCATTGGGATAGAGAATCTATGTGTCAGAGATTGTTAGTCATGGGTGGTGGTGATGCTCAGACATTCTGTTAGAAAATTTTTGGTGATGGTCTATGTGGCTGATTAGATCAGCGGACTAGGATTGGCTTATAGCTGAAGTGTTGGCCTGGACATATCCTTACCCTTATCGACATCGGCCATAGAAAGTTATCCTATATGGTCGGTGTTACGGTAGTTATCGTGAATACCTCAGATCAGCATGATAACCATGGGATACCTTAGGTCTTCAAGCATTACCAGAACCGCTGACTTAAGAGTAGAACCATATGCAGAGCAGAGCTGCTTGCGTTTGCTCTATCGCGTGGTCTGTCTGGCGCATTAGCTATTTCTGTTGCCTCAGCAGGACTAATGCCTTGACACGTGGGTTGTCTTTGTTACGACAACCGACTCACTTTTTGATGTGTGCAACAGCTGTCCATCTCGAATGGATAGATTTGTGGGTAACCAACTCTTTTGATTTTGTGGGAGCGATTGACGGCTAGATTATCTCATCCGCAATGGCATGTTCAATGGTCCTACAATCTCGAGATCATACAATTTCACAGCTGTTTGATCAGTTGTTCGACATCCTTTTATATAAGCAACCAAAGTCCTGAGGATTAAGATAAGCCAATCAATCCTTTTCAGAGAACTCGTTGTTGCTCTTGTTGTTTTCTGAGTCTGACTTGAGCGTCGAAGGATCTTCATCAGAGTGAAAATCTCTGGTTTGAATTTGTTTTGTAGGTTACTCCAGCATCAGTATCCCTGCATGAGGCTCAGTCTTCTTCTCTCCAACCTCGATCGAATCGAGCAGCAATAGATAGAGGGAGGGCATAATCTTCAGTATGTCTCCAAAATGAACATCATCTCGACTCTCCAATGCTGCCTCCTCTCATCGGGTGGAGAGCCAAGCCAACAATCGGGCGCAGCAACCGACGATTCAGAGTCCTCTGGCCACCCAGCCAGTACTGATCATGGTGGATCAATTTAGCCTGCTCTTTCAGTAGATCCAAAACTTGATGGCCGTCGTTTCTGCTCTCCCAACGCCACTGCAGCTTGCTCAGGCTGCTCCTGCACCTCCTTTAATGATGCAACTAATGGCCTTCTTGGTGGCAACATCGGCACCTCCAACAGTGGTGCCCCCACCGAATCTAGTTCCACCCTTGGCTCCTCAGTCACCACCACAGTCAGAGCCGTATGTGCCTTCTTAGAGCCCGAAAAAGATACATTCTTCACGGCCATTCTAGGGCTCAGCAGTCGACCAGACGGAGATCTTCTAGTCTGCGATCGAGGCATGATTCAACCCCCAATCGTCATTCTCCGCAGTATTTTGAGGCCTACACCGTCCAAGATCTCGATATCGAATGGCGGTTCCAGGCTCTTGGCAAACAGATGGAAAGAAATTGAAAATGTACTCAACAATAACCACTCCTCAACTCAACCCTATGAGAGGTTTAATAGTGAGCCGCGCTTCATCTCGAGGATAGTGTAGGAGCCACTCCCTCGATACTTCAAGCTACCTTAGCTAGAGGTCTATGATGGGATCGCCGATCTCGTCGATCATTTAGAAACCTTCAAGGCAGCTATGCTCCTTCAGGGAGCATCTGATGCAATCCTCTGTCGAGCGTTCTCTCTGATTCTCAAAGAGATGGTTCGACAGTGGTACTCAAGTTTGAAGCAGGCATCCATCTACTCCTTCGAGGATCTATGTTGGTCGTTCGTCGGTCACTTTGTTAGCAGCCGATGGTAGTATAAATGGTTCAACTACCTCCACACCATCAGACAGAAGGAGGACGAGTCAATCCATGTATTTGTCATTCGCTTTAACACGACGACTCTGGAGGTCCGTGATCTGAATCAGTCGACCGCAATGGCCACGATGATGGGCAGCCTACTGAAGAATGACTTGAAGAAGTCATTGATCAAGATTTATCTCCAAAATTTTTCAGACATGTTTGCCCATATGGAGAAGTGTTAGATGTATGTCCTAGAAGTCAATATGACTGACACATTGTAATAAATCTAGGATACAATCTTGTACTTAATACATCGATATGATCAATAAAAGGGTAAGTTTATATTTCATTCAAGTATGATGTGTTCTTGAATCATTCATGAAATTAGTTTTCGATACATATTCTCAAAGAGTTGAGAATTAGAGACATGTATTTAATTCTTAAATGCTCATGATCATAGGGTCATCATGAGGATGATGATCGATCCAGATAGACTGACGCACAGATCACTTCCTTCAAGATAGATAGATCTCTAGTCTACAGTATAGAGATACTGGATGACGAGTGTGGGTAGTTGTTAGAGAACAACTAATATTGAGCGTGATCATACGAGAGATCACTTGAATTTCTATTCAATCGTCAGTGATTGTCTCGATGCTGTAGTTGTGTGACTGGTCCTTTGATTTGAGATGGCACTACTGCTCATAGTGAGGCTGCTGGAGTTTGATTGACATATATACATGGATCTCAATGAGTTTTGTAGTGGATGTTAGCGACAGTTGGTCCACTATAAGAGTATAGTGCACATCAAGATAGGATCTATCGATCTTGATAGAGAAGAGTAATCCTATGAGATTTGAAAGATTAAGTTTGAGAGTCTGTGACCACAGTAGTGTGATTGATGAAAAAGAGTTTTCATAGAAGTCATAATTGGATTTGAGCTGATCGAATCTATTATATGACTGATGTTGAGGTTTGATAATTTATCTATGACCTACCATCTAGTTGGGACTTACGATAGAGAGACTGAATCATACATTAACTATATTTAGAGATTCATTTTGGTTCTATTGGGTTGCCACTATATACTACTAGGTGTCACTGATGGATTGTGAGAGCTCACTAGAATTGTTCTGGATCGACAATCCTTGATGAGTTAAAGTGAAATTATTCTGACCCATTGAAAAGAGTTTCAATGATACTTTGATAGAGATTATTGTATATCTCACTACCAGATAAAATTAAACCTATAAAGTCATACAATAAAGAGATTAGATTTGAAATTAGCAATTAGACTTATAAAGTCAATTGGGTTTAGAAAAATCCGATTGGATTCAAGGTAACCTTGCTAGCATATGGTTGGACCCAATTTTTTCTTTATGTTTGGATTTTTATTTGATAAGATAATTCAAACTTAAATACCTACTAATAATCTAAATGAATTAGATTCATTGGACTCCAATCGTTGGGTGTCTAAGTGTTTGGATCATATGAATTAAGGGTACAACTCTCTAATTATTTTTTTGATAGTTATTCTTGGGTGCCACCTTGATTTGATCAAGTTGGACGTGTCCCATGATTAGAGGGCCTATGGATCTCATATGGGGCATTCCTTGGGTGTATTTTGGGGTGTGTTAATGTAGGTGTAAGGACTCCAATTGTTGGTGCCTAATAGGTTTCCTAAGAGAACTCAAATAACTTAAGTTATTAGAAAACTAATGCAAGTAAGACTTGTATTATGTGATTGAATAGGATTCAATCTTTTTGTCTATTTAAAAGACCTCCCTTAAGATCCTTAGGCAATCAAATCCAGCACCCACACCTCTCTTAGAACCCCCACGCCCTCTCTTCCTCTCCCTTTCTCTTCTCCCCTTGGACATCCACACATCCTAGCACTTGGGGCGTCCCTTCTTCATCATGCCCAAGGGCTGTTGGACATCCACTTATTGCTGGTTCTTGGTGCTTGGCAGTAGTGCAAGCAATGGTAGAAAGGTAAGAGAAGAAGAGAAGAAGAAGATCAAGAAAAGAGATCAAGAGTGGATCGCGTTCCAGGCTTCATTCAGATTCAGCAGGCTGAATTTTCTTAGAGAAGAAAATTTAACTTGAAGAGGGCTGTTCCAGACTGATTTTGAGTGGACACCTGTAGAGATCAGATACTTGTGTGGCTAGAAAAAATTCTCTTCTCTTTCAGATCCAGATTTAAAGAAAGAAATTGCGATATAGGTATATGATTTGATCATAAACTAAATTTCAGCATATATCAATTTCAGTACAAGAACTAGTTTCTTGTGGTTTTATATTTTTATGCATGCATGATTTAGATTAAAAGTATTTTAATCTTATATTCTACTGTAGTATTTAAAAATAAATTTTAAAACACATATGCATGTCCCAAACATCAAATTTCAATAGTGGTATCAGAGCCATGGGTTTCATATGCTGAAAATTGACATACATATTTTGAAAGAAGTTTCAAAATCTATTTTTTTTTGATACATAAGATATATAGATGAATCTTTGAATCTAAAATTTAATTTAAATTTAATTTTAGAATATATAATTGATATGTAAAAGCATGCATAGATCTGAATTTTGATCTAGAACGATTTCTAGTTCATGTTCATATGATATGTAGATGCATGCATAAACCTAAATTTTATATGATCTGATTCATAATTCATGTGTAAGATATATGATTACATGTTTAGGTCATAAATTACTTTAATATGATCCATGATTAGTATATGAGATATATGATATCACGTTGTTGATCTAAATTTATTTAGATCTAAATTTTACATGCATATATGAGATATATGTTTGTATTTTAAATCTAAAATTATTTTATGATTTAAAATTATTTTTATGCAAAAAATTTAGCTCTAAAATTTGATTTTGAAATCTGAAATATATATTTGTGCATGAGGGTTTTGTTCTGAAAAAATCAAAAATTAAGTTATGTAATTGGATTGCATCTAAGATTTTTGATTTAATTCATATGGGTCTAATTCGATTAAGTAATTGATCAAATTGAGTTAAGTGTTAATTAAGATTAGATCAATTAAGTTAAATGATCATGCAATTATTGTTGATCGAATCGATTGAGTTTCATATGTAGAATCGATTAACTTAAAGATCTAATTTGGCACGATGGTTTGAGCCTGATTCACTTGAGCTAACCTGTTTGGATCAATTGATCTATTAGTTTTAATGCAAGTAATTGAGACGTGATTATTTAATTAGTTTCGTTCACTTATTTGGCTAATTTATTGGTGTCTAAAGAAAGCAACGGGGGGACCCCCACCAATCTCCACTTATCTGACCAATTTGAAAGATTGGATCTTGAATAAGGTTGCTTAGTGGTTTGGTTTGGCCCATACCAATTAGATCGATCATATGATGACTGATTAGATGAGACCTAAACCTAAACCTAAACCTCTCCACAAATATTAAGTCCATAGGTCTTTCACCGTTGTAGATGTGCGGGCGTGCTACCAGCATTGATTATTCTCGACTGGTCATAGTGGTTCAGTTGCATCGAAAACATGCAACCACTCTATTAGCAAAGAGTTGCTCGAGGATAAGGATAGGGTTAGGCCCAATAACTGTTAAGTGAGAGACCCAATGACGGTCTTGTACCTACTTATGAATGGTGGGTCGGGCTTAACTAAGGAGTATGGGCCATAACTGTTAGGTGAGACCTTATGACTTAGAGACCAAGTCACTGCAATATGCTTAGAGAAGTATTTGGATAAAGAGTTGCCTATGCATCGGTGTACATATTATCAATAACTGTTAGATACGATGCATGGCATCGGTGGGATTGCAGCATCCACTAGGAATCTTTTATCGTGTTAGGGTTTTCATTTCCACTTGGAGAGTGGAAGGATTCGAAAAATTAATGGGAGTCATTGTTTGCATCTTAAAATCTCTAGAAGTAAATATAACATTAAGTATAAAAGTCTAATTTGAATCTTTACTCTCGTAGTTAAATAATATCAGCCTCAAATCCTCTAGTCCGCATCCTTGAAACCAATCATTTGATTGGTATAAATTATAAAAACTAACTCAGAAATCTCAGGATTGTCCTGACCTCAAAAAAACTAGGTCATGTACTCGACTAGGAATCTATAGTGCTACTAAACCATCCTACTGCTGAGCAAAGGGCTGCTTATGAAAAGTGGATGGATGAAGACAGTTGGGTCAAGTGTTATATACTGGCTTCTATGTCAAATGAGTTGCAAAGCCAGCATGAGCATATGCCTACTGCTAGGGCTATGATCATTCACCTGCAAGAGTTATATGGTGAGTAGAGCCATACAGCGTGCTTCGAGGTATCCAAAAAACTTCAATATGAAGATACGTGAAGGACAGTCTATCTATGAGCACTGTATGACAGTGATCAAAGATATTGAGGAGCTTGGAAAGCTCAGAGTTGATATACAAAAAGAATTATAGATGAATTTTATCCTTCAATCCCTTACAAGTTTATATAGTCAATTTATTATAAATTTTATATAAACAAACTTGATTGCACTATTCTCAAATTGCTCAACATGTTGGTCACTGCGGAAGGAACCTTGAAGAGTTCAAAGGGCACTGTTCTAGCTGTGGAGTGAATTTTTTTTAAGAGAAAATCTACTAAGAAGAAGAAGGTTAAATCTACTAAGAAGCAGAAGAAGAAGAACAAGCCAAAGAAGGAAGTTCTTAGGAAGGCCGAAGTAAAAGAAAGTGTTTCTACTATGATGCTGAAGGCCACTGGAGGAGAAACTGTCCATTCTACTTGGAAAGCCTAAAAATCAAAAAGAGTGACAAACCTTCCGAAGGTATGCTCATAATTGAATCTAACCTTACGATTTCTACTTCTAGTTGGGTATTAGACTAGTTCGAGTGCTCATATATGTACCTCAATGTAGGGTTTAATAGAAAGTAGGAGGTTGAGGAAAGGTGATATGATCTTTTGGATCGGTAATGGAGCAAAAATTACTGCAGAGGTATTGGCACTTATCCTTTTTGATTACTGTCTGGTTTTAGATTAGATTTGAAGGACTATTATTATGTTCCTATAGCTAGCTAGAATTTAATTTCATATCTATGTTAACACAAAAAAGTTTGGAAATTAATTTAATAAAATTTTATTCTATTTATTATAAATAAATTGGTTGCATAAGATCTTTTAATTGACAGTCTTTATCACTTGCATTTGAAGCGAGTGTGAATTTAAACGAGCAAATGGTGAGTGCCGTAGGCTAAAAGAGATCCAGAGATGAAATTAATCAGAAGTACTTGTGGTGCCATAGACTAGGCCATATTGGAGAGGACAGGATAAACAGACTGGAGAAGAATGAGATCCTTGGCTCTCTTAATCCAAAGTTGTATCCAGCTTGTGAATCTTGCCTTCGAGAAAAAATGATCAAGTTATCCTTTGTAGGACATGGAAAAAGGCCACTAAGTTACTTGCTTTGGTACACACCGATGTGTATGGGCCATTTGATGTGCAGGCTAGGGGTGGTTATGCCTACTTCATTACCTTTATCGATGATCTGTCTAGGTATGGATATGTGTATCTGATGAAACATAAGTCTGAAGCTTTTGAAAAGTTTAAAAAATTCAAACATGAAGTAGAAAATAAATAGAAAAATCCATTAAGGTTCTTCGATCTGATCGAGTTAGGAAATATCTTAATGAGAAATTTTTTGAGTATCTCAAAGACAATGGCATAGTCTCTCAATAAACTCCTTCTGAAATACCTCAGCTCAACGAAATATTGAAAAAAAATAAGATCCTATTGGATATGGTCAGGTTCATGATGAGCTTTACTAATCTATCCTTATATCTTTGGGGACATGTCTTATTAACTGCAATTCACCTGTTGAATAGGATTCCATCAAAATCGGTTCCTACGACACCATATGAGATATAGTTCAGTAAGAAGCCAAGTCTAGGTTATTTTAAGACTTGGAGATGTCCAGTCTATGTCAAGAAACAGATGGCTGATAAACTAACGGATAGATCTGTAATAGCTCATTTTATGGGGTATCCTAAAGAATCAATGAGATACTACTATTTTTCACAAGACCATAATGTGATTGTGAGTTGGAACATTAGATTCCTAAAAAAATAGTTTATTCAGGATGGTGGCAGTGGGAGGTTAGTTGAGCTCGAAGAGAAGATCTCTGAATAGCAAAGAGTTATAGATCCTCAGGAACCCGTTATCCATGAGCCAGTAGTTGACGTTTCTCTACTATCTCATAGATCTAGCAGGATCTTCCGACCTCCTGAAAGGTACACGGGTATGCTTATGGAGGAAGTAAGAAATATTTTTATGGAGATAAGGGTCATAGTGATTATCCTAATACCTTTGATGAGGAGATGTTTGATATTGATTCTGAGAAATGATTAAATGCGATGAAATCAGAAATTGACTCGATGCACTTAAATCAAGTATGGATCTTAGTAGATCCACCTGAGAGTATTGTATCCATTGGATGTAAATAGATCTACAAAGAAAATAGGTGTCGATGGTAAGGTAGAGACCTATAAAGCTAGGCTTGTGACTAAAGATTATAGTCAGTGCGAGGGCATTAACCATCAAAATTTTTTTCATCCGTAGCTGTTGGTGCAAAATTTCACTGACGCCGGAGAAGCTGGAGTCGAGAGAGTCGCGGTCACCATCGGGACCTGCAAAA
>KE504888.1:820617-832007 GCA_000441515.1 Elaeis oleifera | reverse complement strand
TCTATTTTTGCTTCGATTTTTGCCTAAAAAATTAAAAAAAATATGTATTAAATTCTTCAAAAATTTTTCTTCATTTTGGTGCTTAAATTTTTTAATTAAATTAACATCTATTTTTCATAATTATGCTCTAATTTCATATTTTTTAAAATTATTTATTTTTGTAAGAAAAATTAATTTATTCATAAAATTAAGTTTTTAAGAAGATGTTAATACCTTCAATAAATACAAAAATATACCACTTATCATTCACCCAGGAGGATGAGCTCTCAATCCTTATCGGACGTTTGAGAGGCAAAGAGGAATCGTGGTTTCCAACCATGAACGATGGTGGGGATCCTCGAAAAAGATAGTGGGTGGATGTCCTTCTTCCTCCATGGCATCATGTACCACCAGCTATGGGATTCTGGATGCTTGTTGAGGCTGAAGAGGGAACAGAAAGTAAAATGTTGGGGTCAATTCCTGCCAACATGCATACTATAGTAAAGCCACAGATATACCACCATGAGTTTGGGATCACAGAGCATGGCGACATCTCGAGATATTGGAGGAGAGTCATGAAGAAAGGGTGAAGAGGAAGCCGCAATCCAGCTTGAACATACTCCTCGTAAAGACTCATCCGGCCTGGGGATGGTTGGCAAACTCGATCATCCGACCCTGAGACTTCCAACTAAAATGTCGGAGAGATTTGAAACTGCCTAGGGAGTAGTACTATATCCCTCTCAGTTAGCTTAGATCAGAACCCCAGCGGTACGAAGTCGGAATCTCTAGAGGCCATTTGTCTCACTCGAAAAGAATTTGCAAAAGCAACAACAAAAGAGAAGGAGAACCTGCGGTAAAGAAGAGAGGACAATCTGAAATTCAAAGAGACCTATGTCTGGTATTGTCTGGGGCTTTAAATAGTTCCAAGTTTAGCAGAGCCTTCAAAGGACACCTCCCATCGTGACATTAATTACAAGAGGCATGAATCGATAAGGAGCAAACAGACGCTCAATGCATGGAAACCCTTGATGGATATGATTTCTGTCATCGATTTAGTAGTTAATGTCAGTGGCAGGCAAATCAGGCAAATCATATTCTGTGCCACTTTCGAAGAGATGTGCGGAGACATACAGTAGTACCTGCCATATGGATGCGATTCAACTTTCTATCCTTTCAAGACTTGTATGACAGGTATGAGTCATGTAGCTCCGTGTGGATGCAATTTAAATTCCTATCCTTTCAAGGCCTGCATGATAGGTACGGATCTTATGGTTCAAATCAAAACTGGGTTTATGGTTCGTATTGCATTTTATTATTTTAATTATATTTAAAGTCGATTTATCTTGGAATTTAACCATTATGGCTCAAAATTTACACTCACACATCCAAACACTAGATATTAATAAAGATAAATTTTATTCATTTATATCAAAGTAATTACAAAGTTTGGATTGAAGAAGAAAAGAAAAGAAGCCTTGCAATCGTCTTTCCTGTACACCTCAAAGGACAGATTTAAAAGAGGATAAAGGTGAAGACAAAAAGCCATCATTGAAAAAATCAAAAATTAAAATTCTTGAAAAAATCACTAGCTGTGGGGTCCCATCAATTACGATCATTTGCAATGATCATGCTAAGATGACGTCAGCAACTTTACATTCACGAAGGCATAAAAGTGCACATCTCCAAATTTAAGGTACAACTTTTGGAATACTTCTTTCATTTGATTCTCAAACTCAAAACTTGGAGGTAATATTATGGTAGTTACCGTGAGTACCTTGGATTAGCGTGACAACCATGGGACACCTCAGATCTTCAAGCTATCATCGGGATCGTTGATTTAAGAGCAGAGCCATATGCAGAGCAGAGCTGCTTGCATCTGGTCTGTCATGTGGTCTGCCTAATGCATAGGCTATCTCTATTGTCTCAGTAGGACTAATGCCTTGGCACATGGGTTGCCTTTGTTACCACAGCCGACCTACTTTCTGATGTGTGCGGCAGCTGTCCACCCCAGATGGATAGACTCGTGCATAACCAACTCCTCTAATTTTGTGGAAGCAATTGAGGGCAAGATTATCTTGCCCATAATGGCATGTTCAATGGTCCTATAATCTAGAGATTGCACGATCTCATAGCTATTCAACCAACTATTCAACAGCCTTCACGAAAGCCCCGAGGATCAAGATAAGCTAATCCATCTCATCAGAGAACTTGTTGCTACTCCTATTATTTTCTGAATCTGACTTGAGCATCAGAGAGTCCTCATTGAAGTAAAATTTTAATTTGGACTTATTTTGTAGGTCACTCCAGCGTCATCATCCCTACGCACGGGTCAGTTGCCTTCTCTTTGATCTCGATCGAATCGAGCAGCAACAGTCGGCAAGGTCCTGACCATGAGGTTGGCTGGCATCCGATTAAGGAGGTCGGATAGGAGCTAATGGGACCATTCCTTCCTGACCCTTCGTCGCAGTCATGGCGAGTTATCATCGTTAGTAGTATTTGATGTCCTCAGTAGGTGGTTGAGGATGGCATCCAAGGTGGAAGTTCGATGAAGTTGCATGCTCTGTTATTGGGACATCTGGGTAATGTCCAGTGTTTAGAGTCTACCTCAATACCTTGGTCGAATTGAAGGGCAGTAGCTAAGGTGATATGATCCTATAACACTTGCCCCCCACTTTCAAGGTCGAAGTGGTTGCTTCAGATGAAGAAAGTAGAAGTCTTCAAAATATGTCCTCAGTGCATGTTCGAGATGATGAATCTGAGTTGTTTGATCTCCAAGTGAATCATCATGTCATTTCAAGAAATCCGATGTTGATTTGACAAGTCGCTTCATGAATCATGCCTTAATTATTCTGAGAGATTTGGTGCTTCATGGATCTCGAAGCATTTATAAGGAATGGGGGCTCGAGGCATATCATTATTTCAGCTTTGAAAAGTGCTCTTTGGTGGTTACAAACTAGCCAATTTGAGGTTGCCATATGTCAGGAGTCTTTGGCTTGAGGTTGTTCACGTGGATTGATTCGCACGGCCAAATTAGTGCAATCATGCATCGAAGGGCCGTGAGGTCGGATGGCCTTGATTCAAGATGCATGGTGAAGATCCAGTAAGTTAGAGCTTCGATTGAGGCCATTATAGCTTAATACAAGTAGGTCATTTCTCCCACCATCTTTATCTTTTTTGGCTGTCAGTCACTTTCTACACTCTAGCCTACAGTTTGCCAGAGGTCTCCCTCGCTGCCATTTGCTCTGCCTCATTCTCCGGCTTTGATAGCTTTTTGGTTTTTTGAGAAGCTCGTTGCATTCACAATCTCCTTTCTTGGTTGGTTTTCTTGCCTTTTACCTAGTCTCCATCATTTTCCTCCTTGTTCGTTGCCCTTTTTGGTCTTCCTCTTTTGTTGTAACATCTTTTGATAGAGAGGATTGGGGTAGAGGTTGTCGAGGTGGTTGGGGCTCTTGGTCACCTAGCCCCTAGTCTAGGTTTGAGGAAGGTCCTCGATCCATTACCATGAGAACCTCTTCATTTGGTCATCGAAGTTCTTTCAATCCTAAAAGAGAGGAGTTATCCATTACTGAGGCTGACCTTCAAAGTGATGTATGAGGGTTGAGAGGATGTGATCACATCTTGTATTTATTTTTTCTCATAGTGAAGTTTGCATGCCCTATAGAGGTAAGCCTTGCACTGATCCATATTATTTTTAATTTTGTCCTTTGTGCATCTCTCTTCTTCCTTCTTATTGTAGCATCGATATGATCATCAGTGTTTGTGATCTTGGATGGAGGATCCATATTTTACACTCATGAGAGATCCTCCCAACAAGTGATATCTAAGCACGGGGTTGTTCGGATTGTGGTGGTGTTGATTGAGGTTGAAAAAGATAGAAAAGATAGACTCAATCAAGGTAGAGATCAATCGGTATGATGAAAAGAATAATTTCTTCCTATGGCAAGCGAGGGTGAAGGCTGTGCTCATCTAATAAGGGTTGATTGATGCTCTCTTATGCAAGAATAAATCGAATATCATGGAGAAGAAGAGCTGGAAGCAGCTCCAAAAATAGATGGTGAGTATGATCCGCTTGTACTTAATAGATGATATGGTTATCTATGTGCTTAGCGAGATTTTTTCAATGATGATATGGATGAAGCTCAAGGAGATGTACATGGTGAAGTCACTCATCAATGCTCTCTTTCTCTGAAAGTAATTCTATCAGCTTTGGATGAGTGAGGGGTAGAGCATACAGGAGCATCTCATCATCTTCCAAAAGATCTTTACTAATCTTCTTAGCATTGACAAGAAGGTTGAGGAGAAGATCAGGATGTTGGTCTTACTTTCATCGCTTTCTCCTTCTTTTGAGTCTTTGGTGACTATTTTTTTTTGTAAAAAGATCACCATCAAGATGAATGAGGTCATTTGTATACTTTTCTAAAATAAGATTCTCAGGTGAGAGAATTGAGCTTCGAGTTCAGGCGGCGACTTGGCTTGGCAGTGACCGAAGGTGGTGGTGGTAAAGATGAAGCGACAGAAGATCGCAAGGTGGGCGGTCTAGGTCCAGGTTCAAGTCGATTGACTATAGCAAGATCAGATACTACTGGTGTGATAAGTTGGAACATCGAGTCAGAGATTGTCCATAGCTCAAGGATCGGATGAGGGCTACTGCAGTAGCAGTCCAAGGTGGCAATATAAAATAAAATAATGATATTTTTTTGATATTTGATGAGGTATCTACTTCTTTTTCATAGTGGATTTTAGATTTTATATATTCGCATCATGTTTGTTATAGATAGAAGCAGTTTAACTTTTTGGAGAGTAGTGAGAATATTCGGATGGATCAAACTGTGTGGTCAAGGGCATCGGACTGTTAGCTTACAAACTCATGATGGAGTAGTGAAAAAATTGGATGAGGTCCGATACATATCTAATTTCAGGAGTAATCTAATTTCATTGAGCAAACTAGATTCAAGCATCTATAGGTGGAGAGTTCATGATAGAATCCTAAAGGTTTTGCACGACAGAAGGATTGTGTTGAAGGGGAAGAGGTATGGAGGACATTACCTTTGATAGGGAGCTCAGCGTGAAGTGGAGCTTCAAGAGTCAGTAGAAGCTCAGAGCAAGGTGGAGCTCCAGGTATAGATGGATTGGGCACGAGACGGAAGCTCGAGAGGATGATAGGCAATATCACAGGATGAAGTTTCTATTACTGTAGGAGGCTATCCACCCAGATCTTAGATTAGAATGATCACAGCATATGACGAAAATGAGATCAAGCAGTCTGGCTCAACTCCCATATTTGTCTATCCATAAGCAGTCATGCATATGCCCCAGAATATGGGGACGAGATCATCTAGAAGCTTTCAAAATTATATGGAGGCCGAATGTCAAGGTGATGTAGAGATTGTTGGATTTTTTGGCACCTTAACATTCAATCCACAGTAGGTTCCCATAGAGCAGGCCTGTAGGCATGTAGGCCTATAGGTGCAGTCTGCAGGCACATGCGGCCCATAGTACCACGCTCGTAGCGCTTGGCCTAGGATGTTCAAGGTGCGGTCTGCTGTGCAGTCCAATGTGCACAGCGCATGGTTCACGTGCGAGTGTCTGGTCTAGGGCCTCATGCGGTCCATCGCGAGCCTTATGTGGTCCATGCACCACTTCATGCAATCTTTGTCATGGTGCATGCAATCCAAGTACTATTTTATGTGATCAGATGGTTGAGATAGTGAGTGGGCATGATCAGATGGCCAGAAGGGATTTTTGAGTTCTAATAGAAGTTTGGATTCGATTTGAACTCAATTTGGTCCCTATAAAATGAGGTAGATGGGTTGTGGAGCAATAGGAGCGGCTGAAGAGAAAGGGTAGCAGCAGAGAGTCTCCTTGAGGGGTTTGGAGAGCTTTGTAAGGATTTTTTTTGTGCTTCTTGTTGAGAGAGAGATTGATGTATGAGGGTTGAAAGGGTGTGATCTTCTCTTGTATTTATTTTTTCTCATAGTAAAATTTGCATGCTCCGTGGAGGTAAACCTTGTGCTAATCTACATTATTTTTTATTGTGTCCTTTGTGTATCTCTCTTCTTCCTTCCTATTGCGGTATCGACATCATCACTGGTATTCATAATCTTAGGTGGGGGATCTATATTCCACACTCATGAGGGATCCTCCCAATACAAAGATTTAGATTTCAGTATTCTATTCCTTCTATTTTTTGGCTCAAAGTTTTGGGTCAGGAAGATCGTGTTTCTTTGGCTCCAGAGGGTCGAGTCATCCTTTATGAGAAGACTCTCCGAGCAAGTCTTCGTTTGCCTTTCCATTTGTTTGCTTCTAATATTCTTGATTTTTATAAAATTCTTCCAACCCAAATTACTTCGAACTCCATTCAGATGATTTGTATCTTCATTATCTTTTGTAGTTGGTTCAAAGTTCCACTGAAACTTCTCTTTTTAGGACATTGTTCACCTTGAAGAAGCACCCTTATGATAAAGGATGGTGGTATTTTAATCCTCAGCATAGTTATAAGTTTATTAGTGGCCTTCCATCCTCCATCCATGATTGGAGAGTCGGTTCTTTTTCATGTCCACCGACCTTCCTTGGGGCTTTAGTTGGATTTGGGGCGATCCTCGGCCTTCCTCAAATAAGGAGAAATCGGTTCTCCCTAAAGATGAGGAGGACTATCATAAGTTGCTCTATATCGAGGTGCCTAAATTGAGCAATCTCTTGGCTGAGCAGCATCTCTATGATGCTGGCTTTAGTCCTACCTTCCTTGGGTATGTCCGAGTCTTTTGCTTTACTAATTATTTGGTTCATTTTTTTCCTTCTTTTTATCTTCTTTGGTGCTGACCTTTTATCTTTGGTGTCGTAGCAACGAGGCCATCACTTGATGCTCTCAAGATGGCATTGCTGAAGAAGAGGCCATCCGGATCCTCTAGTGTAGGAGTTTTCATGAGAAAAAATTCAAGCTGACTCCGATTCCTCTGACTCTATCGGCTCATCTGACCTCAATGACTTCTCACTCTACCGAGACCTCTGGCACCAAACTAGTCAAAGTCGTCAAGGTTTTCAAATTTGTCATTTTGCTGCCATTGAGCATAGCTCTGCCAGTCGCATTAGAATCTGATCGAGCTTCGATTTCACCACTCTCTCATCGGGCTCCATCTCCGACATGGTCAGGGTCTCTCCCCACATATTTTGCTATACAAACTGTAGCCCCTTAGCATGAAGCTATGCCTTCATCGTCTGTTGTTGAGGAGGACTTGATCACCCTTGTCAAGAGGGTTCAACAAGATGATTCTATTTTTAGAAACCACCAGCTTGCTAAGGAGCTCATGGGCATGGTGTCATTGCCTTGGACTAGATCAAAACCAAGTCTCGACCATTCGACAAGGCATTGACCACCTCAGTTGGACATCTCTTCAAGGTAAGTTTATTTGGATTTATCTCTTATTTCTAATATTTTCAAGATTCTTGATTTTGGTTTTTCTCCATAGATAATGCATGACATTGCTCACCTGGGTGATGCAGTCATCGGCTTAAACCTCATCAAATGGAGGCTTGAAGGGGAGTTGCACAATGCCGAGACTCAACAGAAGGCAGCAATGGAAGCTAAGGTGAATGCAGAGGAGGAGTCTTCTAGGGTGAGGCTCAATCTCTTCGAGGCTCAGGAGAAAGTTAGGCAGCTTGAAGGCTACTTGGTAGCAGAGTGGCGGTCGAGAAGGAGAAGATGATTGCTAAAGCCAAGATTAAGGCAATCGATGAGTTCTGATCTTTATCTGACTTCAAGGTTGAGGTCACAGAGGGATCGACCACAGCTTATGGTTTTGGATTCGACTCATGCAAGGCTCAAGTTGCTCAATTTTTTCCTAAAGTTGATGTCGGTTGGCTAGATCTGTATGCTCTTCTAGAGGGAGCTACTAGCGAAGAGCATCTCGATCATCCTAAGGCTGAGATACCATCCGAGCATGTTGTCGAAGCAGAGGTTGCAATCAAACCTGCTGTTGATGCAATTCATGAGTCACTTACCATAGAGGCATCTGAGTTGATCTTTGAGGCTGATGTGGTGGCTGAGCATAGGTTCGAGGTCCACCTAAAGCCTCGATTGACATTGAAGACTTGTAGGGACTTTTGTGTATTTTGTTTTGTTCTACTTCAATCTTCAATGTCCTATAGATAAACTTTTTAAAGAAGTAAAGATATGACTTTACTTTTTGAAGTCTGATGCCCTTATTCTAAAGCCGATCCTAACTTGCACAATCTTGAAAATTTTTCAAGTTATAAGCTTCAGCAGATCTCCGATCCCTCAGACAGTTTCATCATGCCTTCTAGCTTTGTTTCTTTTTGATGTTAACTTTACTAAGCTTATCTTATTGAAATTCTAGAGATATGGTTGGATGAGTACCGAAGTAATTCTCTAAGATTTTTTTGGTTAAGTACTTTGGTCATGTCCTCGGATTTGTTCCAAGGATTTCATTTGTGGGCTCCTAGCATGGGCTAGCATATCCCTAGTTATTGAATGGTTACCTTATCCGAAGTCTTTTAGATGGGGGTTGTTCTTGAAGTCATACTCTTTGTTAATGTAAATTCCCAAAGTTTATTTTGATATAATTGTGTAGAATCTATCTAGTCAATGACTTTGGTCATGTCCTCGAACCAATTCTAAGATTCCTATTTGTGGAGGTCTTGACTTGGGTCAAAATGTCTCCTTATTGTCATCGGATAATTTCTAACTAATATTTCAAGCTCTCAGCCTAAGACAAGATATCTTCGAGATTTATTTATGGAGGTTCTAACTTAGATCAGGATATCCCCAGTTGTCAGTGCTTTGCCAACTAATATTCGGAGGTCTTAGCCTTAGTCGAGATATCTCTGAGAGATCGATCCACTGATCTAGTCATCAAGATTTAGTTTGGCATCTTAATATCCCAAAATAATCATCATCATCGGTGACTTGCTAAGTCTGATGTCCAAGGTTTCAGGTGGATCTGAGATATCTTGAAGGACTATACATTGAAGGGTCACATTGTTGATCAACACCGCTGCAACCTAGACAACACCTGTCTCTAATATCAATCATGCACCCTAGTATCATCTGGCTCTAATATCAATTATCAAAGATCTGGTACCACTTGTTGTAGTAGAAAGAAAGAAGAAATAGGATAGACACAATCAAATACATAGATTAGATCAAGATCTAACTCATAGGGCATGCAAACTTCACTATGAGAGAAAATAACAAGTACAAGAGGAGATCTCACACTCTCAACTCTCATATACAAACCTCTCTCAATAAGAAGCACTCATCCTCACAAAAACTCTCACAAAATCCCAAGGAGACCCTCTCACATGCCTGCCATAACAAGGTTCTCGACACTCCTGATTGCTTTCTGTGATCTAAGCCACTACATCATGCCTCAGCCTCTATCCTTACTCTCATGGCTACTCCCATGACTGTTAAAAGACACTCACGACTGGTGTTAATGCCCCACCATAGCTGCTTATGCTAAGCTACTCCTGGTTGGTCTGCCTGCTGCTTATACCAAGCTAGTTCTTAGCCTCTGCCACAACTGCTCAGGTCAAGCTACTCCTGGCTGCTTTGCCTGCTGCTTATGCCAAGCCGCTCCTTAGCCTCTACCGCAGCTACTAATGCCAAGCTACTCTTATTTGCTCCACAACCATCAGCCCTTTTTATAGGGCCCAAACCCTCTCCAAATCGAAACTTACCTTTAGGACTCAAATTACTTCTTGGCCATTGGATCTTGACCGCTCACGTCCCTGGCTGCATGATCATGCAAAACACTGCCCGAGTCTCTCCTCAACCATCTGATCATGTAAAACAGTGTGCGAACCACCCATGAATCATGTGAAATGCATAAGAAACGTGCATGGACCATGCGTGAACTGCATGGTCAGTCCATGTGCCACGTGTGGACCGCCTCTCTTCCCGCGTTCCACCGTGGACCGCATTGGATGGCCTAGGCCGTGCGCTCGTGCTGGGCTGCATGCCCATGCTTGGGCCATGCTTGCAAGCCTTGCACACCTGTAGACTGTATCTCCAGGCTCCTTGTGATGTGCTCTTCAAGCTGAACTTCTCTATAATTGGATTTTCACTACTATGGGTCGAATTTGAGGCACTAAATCCCAACATGCATCCCTTAGGATTCTAGGGAAGCAAAATATTTAATATTGGTACTTCCCAATAATGATAATCTATTGAAATAGATGATCAAAAGTCTGACCGTTAGAAGGCATGGTCCTTGAGGCCACTCTCATGATCTTTGACCTTTCTAGAAGGTAGCTTCTCCCCACTAGCGAGCTAGTTGTCTGGCCCTCCTTAGAAGAATACCCAAGGGATAGGGCATGCCTATGGGAGTGGATGTGCTACGCCATCCCCGATCTCCTTTATCAAGGGCCATTGACCTTCGAAAGGAGTGGTCTTCACATGTGAGCACTGTCGGGGACCTTATTGGATGTGGTCCGACTTCTAGGCCTAAGGACATTGCTCAAGTCCCGATCTTGTAGCCTATGTATAACCAAGGTTGTATTGTAATGAATTTTTCTTTTTGAACAAAATATTCCTCTATTTTCTTTTTCTATGGCATGTGATTTCTAAAATCATCCCTATGAGGGTAGTTGTCATCTTCGGTATCCCACTTGACTAACTTGTGGGTAAGGAGTGCCGGATGGCCATATGGGGTCTTCAGAGAGTTAGCCCCTTCATTGTCGTCCTCAACCTCTGCTTGACTCATCCATGGGTGAGGAGTGCCAGAAGGCCATATGGGGTCTCAAGAGGGTTATCTCCTTCATTATCATCTTCGAGCTCTGCTCAACTCATCTATGAACTGAAGTGAATTTCAGTGTAGGGGTAAAATGATAATTTTAAAATTTTTTCAAAATTATAATTTTACAGTAGAAATTATTAATTAATCTAATTAATTAACATGTATTAACCCTACACAAAGATCTAAACATGACATATATATAGCATGCATTTAAATTTAAAATTTAAATTTCTACAGTAAATCTTTTATTGTTATGTGTTCAGAACACATTACCTTTGTGCGGGTAGTAGATTGCCACAATCTGATCACCGTCGGAAAGGTCCGATCATTGCAACGCAGTCACACAGTGTGTCTAGCCTCTGCGGATCATCCACATGAAGCTTTCGGTCTGATCGGCTCCTCACGAATGCTAGTTCATTGCAGAACCCTTTTGATGGCTGATGCTGATCGAACTCCTTCGATCGATGTCTGTCGATTCTTTGGATGCTCTGGATCATCAGCAAAGATGGTAGAGAGGATGATGAATCTCTTCCTGAAGTTTGGTGGGCTCACGATATTCGTAGCTCACCTTCTCACTTCCCAAACCCTAGGCAAAAACCCTAGGGTACTCTCAGAAAAACCTACGCCCACACTGTTTCCTTTCTTTCTTTTTTTTTT
>KE504888.1:752027-778224 GCA_000441515.1 Elaeis oleifera | reverse complement strand
TCATTTTTGTCCTAGTTTCTTATTGAATATAGTTTTTGTAGGCCTTTTGGCCAAAAAAATTATGAGATTTCAATAAAAAAAAATTTTTGTGATATCATTTTGAATGATGTTACTGTGATGCATGGATAATTGAACAATGATATTTATGTTGTATCACGGTCTAGTGTAATGTACACGTCGAATAAACATCCTAGAATAGATGATGTCATGGATGCCTACTTTTGACATTGTAGGCTAGGTCATATTAATAGTAACAGGATCAACAGATTAGCTCAAGAGAAAATTTTTGAAAATAATGATTATGAATCATTGCCTACCTGTGAGTCTTGTTTACTTAAAAGATGATCAAGTCTCCTTTTACTAGAAAAGGTGAATGAGCCAGTGATGTTCTGGCTCTTGTACATACTGATGTATGTGGACCCATAAGCAATAGTGCCAAAGGAGGATATCACTATTTCATTACATTCACAGATGGTCTATCTAGATATGAGTATGTCTACTTGATGAAACACAAGTCTGAATCGTTTGAAATATTTAAACGATTCCGTAATGAGGTAGAGGAACAAACTGGAAGAATATTAAATTTTTGATCTGATCGAGGAGGTGAATATCTTTCTGATGAATTTCTGACATATCTAGAAGAGAATAAAATTCTCTCATAGTGGATATCTCCTGAAATACTACAGCATAATGATATGTCGAAAAGGAGAAATCAAACTCTGTTAGATATAGTTCGATCCATGATGAATTTTTTAGTCTGTCGATCTCTTTTTGGAGATATACACTCGAGTCGACTTATGTACTTAATAGGATTCTGAGTAAATCTATGAGTAAACACCACATGAGATGTGGATGAGGCATAAGCTAGTGCTCTCTCACCTAAGAGTTTGGGGATATCCAGTTTATGTCAAACATTTGAAAACAGACAAACTCGGAGTTAGGTCTGACAAATATATTTTCATAGGATATTCAAAAAAATTAAGAGGTATTATTTCTATTTTAATGATGAACAAAAGGTGTTTGTCAGTCTTAGGACAGTCTTTTTGAAAAAAAAATTCTTGAGAAAGAAATTAATGTCTCTAAAGTTGAACTTGATGAAGTTCAACATGTAGAACCGACATAATTTAGTGAACCCACAAAATCAAATTTGATAGTATCAAATTTGGATCCTATTATAGAGGCACCATTAAGAAGATCCGATTGAGTATCATGTCAACTGAATAGATACTATAATTTTTTGATCCGGGACGGATATCCTATTGAACTCGATGAGAATAATGAGGATCCGATCACCTATATGGATGTAATGCAAAGGTCTGACTCTAATAAATGGCTTAAAGCTATGAAGTCCGAAATAAAGTCTATGAAGGTTAATGATGTATAGACATTAGTTGACCCACTTGAAGGGTTAAACCCATAGGGTATAAACAGATCTTTAAAAGGAAGAGGGGCGCAGACGGAAAAATGGAGACCTATAAAGTTCATCTGATTGTCAAGAGTTATCATCAGCATTATGGTATTGACTATGACGAGATGTTTTCTCCTATGACAATGCTCAAATCCATTCAGATTATGCTTGCGATAGTAGCACATATGGACTATGAAATCTGACAAATGAATGTGAAAATAGCTTTTTCAAATGGAGAGCTAGAAGAAAGTTATATATGATATAGCTTGAAGATTTTACATCCACAGATAGTCTAAGGTGTGCAAATTTTAGAGATCCATCTATAGATTGAAGCAGGCATCTTGAAGTTGGAACATGCATTTTGATAAGGTGATCAGAATGTATGGCTTCATTAGAAATGGAAAAGAATCCTGCATTTACAAATAGATTAACAATTCTATGGTTATATTTCTTGTTCTGTATGTGGATGACATTCTTTTAATCAAAAATGACATCTCTGCATTATAAAAAATCAAGGTTTGGTTATCATCTCAGTTCTCTATAAAGGACCTGGAAGAAATATCCTGTATCCTTGAGATGAAGATCTATAGAAATAGATTGAAAAAGTTACTTAGATTGTCTTAGTCCACGTACATGGACATCATGTTGAAGTGATTCAGCATGAAAAATTTCAAAAAAGGCTATCTCCCAATAGGTCATGAAATTTTTTTCTTGAAGAGGGACTGTTCGACAACTCTTCAAAAAAGAGAGTGTATGAATAGAATTTCATATGCTTCAGCAGTGGATTTCATAATGTACGCCATAACATGTACAAGATCAGATGTGGTATACTCACTAGGGGTAGTGAGCAGATACCAGTTTGATTCAGAAGAGAACCACTGGAAGGTCGTGAAGATCATCCTTAAGTATTTAAAAATACTAAGGACTAGTGACTTGTTTATGAAAATCTAACTTGAAACTAGTGGGGTTCACTGACTCCAATTTTTAGTTAGACCATGACGATAGCAAAGCGTATCGAGATATATTTTATCCTGAATGGTAGAGCAATTTACTGAAAAATTTTAAGCAGCACATCGTAGCCAACTCTGTCTGCGAGGCAGAGTATATCACGACATCTGATGCTGCAAAGGAAGCTGTGTGGTTGTAGAAGTTCATCAACGAGCTCAAAATGGCACTCTCCATTGATGGCCCCATTTTATTGTACTGTGACAGCACTGGAGCCATTGCTCAAACCAAAAGCTGAAGTCCCATCAACGCACCAAGCATATTCTGCACCGCTATCATCTTATTTAGAAGATCGTAGATCGAGGTAACGTTGATTTTCAGAAGATCGATGGAAAGGAGAACCTGATCGATCCATTTACTAAAGCTCTCAGAGCCAAAGAGTTTGATGATCATAAGTCGAAGATGGGTATATGATACTATACCAATTAGCTTTAGTCCAAGTAGAAGTTGTTAAAAATTGTATCTCAAATTAATTGTCAGTCTGTTGACAATTGTGCTCATATTTGTACATTATATATTAATTTATTAATAAATATTATTTAGCCTTTTTCATTACATTTTATCCATCTTCTTAAAACTCCTGTGTTCTGATGAAGTCTTTAGGACTATATTTTATCGATAAAGGAGGATTTATCATTTAGTCCTTAAACGTATTCATGACCAAATAATATGCTATTAATAGGATGATAGTGATATCAAGTGTAGGTCATTGTGTACCATATATGTGAGTTATCCTCTTAACTAAAGAATATGGAGATATTGGTATGACATGTAGATAAAATATAGGAGTACATTCACACCGAACATGATCAATTGTGGAGCACTCTGCTGTTAAGAGTAGCTCACGAAGGGTATGAGTATAAGTGTCCCTTCGATTTGAGATCACCATGGTGACTTGCAAGCAACTCACTATACTTTAGTACGGGACTACTTAAATTTTAATTAATGATGAAAGATTTTGGATACAGTCAAATATTTATCAAGTCGGTGTGTGAGTCAAGATTGAATTGACCCCTCCGAATAAGTACGAGTTAATGCATCAATATATTTTAATTCGTAAAACTTTAGCCAGGATAATCCATGAGATGGATTTGAAAGGTTAAATACAAATGTGGTTGACTATTTCAGGATTAATAGTTAAACCCTAGGTCATCTTGAGTATTAAGATCAAAGGAATGAATTATCCGGTAACTATACACCAGTAGATTCTTGAATATTGCTTTGTAATCATGTAGCCTATCCGAACTTCAGATCTCATAGCTAGATGGTTACATCGATTAGTATAAAAATTATTTTTGTACTACCGACTTAGATTCGAACCTATGGGGTCACAAACATTAGAAGTTTCAGTCTGATCAGATAGCTGATCTGGAGAAGAGTCTCACTGGATTGAGATTCTGATGAAGAGTCCCACTGGATTTGGACTCTACTATTAATAGAAGATTTATTAGTAATTAGATTGCTAATTGACTCAATTTGATTGAACAATGAGGTTCGGATCAAGTCTAATTGAATTGGATTCAGTTTAACTTGGATTGGATTTGATTAGATCAAACCAATTACAAGGGAGACTTGCTCTTGATTTGATCAGAACTCGGATTTAGTTAATTTCTAATTGGATTAGAAATTTATTGAGAAGATTGTGTTTCTAATTAGATTAGGTTCCTTCCTTTCATTGAGTCTAAACTAAATCAGATTTGGATTGAGCCAAAATTGAAAAATTTAGAGTCCCAACCATCTAGGATTTTCTCCCTTGCGCATGCCCTAGAACCCACGCCATTCTTTGCATGCAAAAAGAGTTTTGCATGAGGAATTTATGGCATGAGAAAGGAGGGCACAGAGAGGGGTGGGGCGGCAATCATGATGAGTCATGAATCTTATCTCATTCCTTATTTGAATTTAATTCAAATCATGGATAAGAAGATAAGAAGAAAATAAATTCGATTTCATGAGAAAGTTTTGGTGGTGCCAAAAACTCCTTCCCTATTCACATTGAGATGCAGGTTGGCATGAGAAAGATTTTGATTTCTTTCTCACGCCATCATATATTTTTGCAAAAAATATGGGATGCCTCATATTGTGTGGCGTGAAGGGTGTTGGCACCTCCTCTTAACCCTAATACCTAGCCCACCTATAAAAGAGATCTAATAGTTGGATGCCTAAGAGAGCATGAGTGATTTCAAGAAAAGAGAAAATAGTTTTCTCTAGCCTCTCCTCCTTCTCTGGTTCTTCTCTCTCTTTAGAGTGTCTAATAGATTTAAAGAAGAAGAAAAACGTTAGCCATCAATGATCTTCTGAGCTAGCACTCTCGAGGAGATTGATCAACAACCGATCTTCATGTGGATGATCCATAAAAGTCAGACATCTTGTACGGCTACGAGCAACTTGAAGAAGTTTGATTCACATGATTCGATTGTGGAGATTAGTAACTCATACTTTGATAATGAGTTCTGAACTTGTTAGATCAGGTTAATTAGATTTAATAGTTAGATCTAATCTAGAGCATCGATATGATCGATACAGATTTTTATATTTTTTAGATTTAATTACATATTAATCATATCATAGATCTTGATAAGGTAATTTAGATTAGATCTTATGCATATAATAAAGATTAAATCATTTAATCTATCATGTTCTGCTGTAAAAAATTTAAATTGCATATATAGAACTGCCTAATTTTCTTCAGTATCAACTGCATGAGCTATATCTAGCCTAGTGTAAATCATTGCATATATCAAACTACCTACTGTTGATGTATAAAGAACCTTTTGCATGTCTCGCCTCTCTTCTTCATTAAAAGAAGTCTATTTAATGCTTAGCCTAAAGTGTGTAGCAAAAGGTGTGCTTACAACTTTTTAGCTTTATCCATATGAAATCGATGGAGTACCTTCTCAATATACTTCTCTTAAGACAACCACAACTTCTTAGACTTTCTATCATGAATAATCCTCATGCCAAGAATCGGCCTTGGTGGTCCTAAGTCTTTATTGCAAAAGACTTACTAAACTCTTTCTTCAATCTGTCAATCCTAAAAGAGTTATGACTAACAATAAGCATGTCATCAACATAAAGTAATAAAATGATGAAGTCATTATCAGAGAATTTCTGTACAAAAATACAGTGATCAGTAGTAGTCTTCTTATAGCCTTGCTAAATCATAACAGACTCAAACTTCTTGTACCACTGCTTGGGAACTTGTTTTAAACCATACAAGCTCTTTTTAACTTGCAAACATAGTTCCCTTTCCCTTGACCTCAAAACCCTTAGGCTACTCTATATAAATTTTTTCTCCAAGTCACCATGAAGAAAGGTCATTTTCACATCCATCTGCTCGATCTCTAAATCAAGACTAGCGGCCAAACCCAAAATAATTTGGATTGAAGATATTTTCACAACTGGTGAGAAGATCTCCTCAAAGTCAATCTTTTTTTTCTGACTGAAGCCTTTAACAACTAATCTGGCTTTGTATCGTAGATGTGAAGTATTCTCTTCATTCTTCACCATATAAATCCATCGATTTTTTAAAGCTCTCTTACTCTTATGCAACTTAACCAACTAAAAAATATCGTTGTCAAGCAAAGACTTCATTTTATCTTTCATAGGTATGACCCATTCTGCTTTTTGTTCACTATCCATAGCCTCTTTATAGCATTCAGGTTCTCCCCCATCAGTCAAGAGTATATACTCATTAGGTGAGTATTGAGTAGAAGAAACTCGGTCTTTGGTCAACCTTCTAAGTGGAGCTGCAGGTTGCTCACAAGCACTTCTTGTTGATCATCAACAACCTCATCTGTAGGAGCATCTATCCCATCTACAACTTCATGGTCACCCTGAACTTGATCACTCTCAATATCATTCTACACATCATTTTGAATGCCAATCTCAGCTACATCAGGCATATGTGTCACTGGAACTGGGTCTAATCAATCAAGCCACCATTACCTGAAGAGCTGACTTCTCTGCTTTGTCAATATCTTCAACGATTGATCCTCCATGAAAACCACATCATGGCTTCTAACAAGTTTCTTCCCAATTGGGTCACAAAACCTAGAGCCAAACTCATCTTGACCATAACCAATGAATATACACTGCTTTATCTTGGCATCTAACTTGGACCTCTTATCTTTGGACCCATGTACAGAAGCTTTGTAGCCAAACACACGTAGGTGATCATAGGAAACATCCTTGCCATACCAAACTCTATTTGAAACATCAGCCTGCAATGCAAAGTAGGGAATAAATTAATCATATGTGCAATAGTATATAAAATCTCACCCCAAAAAGATCTAGACAACTTAGCTTCTAAAAGCAAATATCTAACTCTGTCCATCAATGTCCTGTTCATCCTTTCTACGAAGCCATTCAACTGAAGAGTCTTAGGAGGTGTCTTCTGATGTCTGATATCATGTTGTTGCAATACTTATCAAATAGTCCAAGATATTTGCCACCATTATCTGTACGGATGCATTTCAACTTTTTTCCTATCTGTCTCTTAATAGAAACATGAAATTCTTTGAACACATCAAGTAATTGATCTTTTGACTTCAAGACATAAACCCAAAGCTTCCTTGAATGATCATCAACAAAAGTCACCGAGTAAAGTGCATCGCCAAGTGACCTTACCTTCAATGGACCACAAATATCTAAGTATACCAGTTCAAGCAAATCTAACTTTCTTAAAGAAGGATGACTCTTGAAAGAGACTCTTTCTATTTCTAGCCAAGCAGTGACCACACCTTTTTAACTTTGCACCTTTCAACCTTGAGAGCAAATTCTTCTTGGCTAAAAATCAAGTCCCTTCTCACTTATATGACTCAGCCTCTTATGCCATAATTCTGATGAGCTGTCACTCTCAACAGCATTTACAGAATTAGTAGACATTGAAGTCTACATCAAGTACAAACTTGAACACTTCTTTCTCCGTGCCACAACTAAAGAGCCTTTAGTGAGTTTTCACTATCCATTACTAAAATATTGCAATATCCATCATCATCAAGCCTACCTACTGAAATCAAATGCAAACGGATATCTAGTACATGTCTGACATCTTTGAGTACCAACCTTATTCCACTATTGGTTTCCAAACTGACAATTCCAATGCCTACTACCTTTGACAAGCCATCATTATCCATCTTCAAGATTCCAAAATTATTGGGAGTATAAGATATGAAGAATTTCTTCTTTGATGTCACATGAAAAGAGGAACTGCTATCAATCACCCAACTTGTCTCATGACAAGCAAGATTGATTGCATTCTCATCATAACAATAATAAGTTTATTTAAAGTGGTGGTCGCAACATGATCATCTTTGTCATTGTCATGCTTCTCCCTTTCTCATTTATAGCAATATTTCTTGATATATCTCATTTTACCATAATACTGACATTCAAGATTCTTGTGCCTCGATTTGATATACTCCTGCTTTTGCCTCTACCGTTCTGTCCTTGGCCCTTATTCTTGCTTCTCCCTCTATTTTAGTAACTAAGACCTCAGATTGTGATGATGACACATCTTGAGTTCTCCATCTCATCTCCTCATTCAAAATACCACCCTTGGCATATTCCATGGTTACAACACCATTAGGAGTTGAATTGGTCAAAGACATATGAAAGTTTTTCCAAGATCCAGGTAGAGTATTTAGTAGCCAAAGTTTCAGAATTTCATCATCAAACTTCACATCCATTCCAATAACTGAGCAAAGCACCTTTGAATTTATTCAAGTGATCAAATATAGAGTTCCCTTCTTTGTACCTTAACTGCATTGCTTGTTTAAGCAGAAATAATTTATTATTTTTAGTCTTTGAAGCATACAAGATTTCTAGCTTCTCCCACAAAGTTTTAGCATGTACCTCATTGACAATATGATTCAAGAGATTATCTTCTATCCATTGCCGAATAAAGCCACATAATTGTTGATGCTTAAATTCTCATTCTTTATTAGATTTAGATTCAAATTTTTGAGTCGCAAACATCGATAGATGTAGCTTTTTTATAAATAGAAGATCTTTCATTTTTCTTTCCACTTATAATAATTAATCCCACTCAAACAAACCATTTTACTCAAATTCACCTTCATCATTCAAACAAGCTCAATCCATAATAAATAAATGAACCATTCTAATATCAAACTATTAGAAAAGGAGACGGTGACAACCAAGGTGGGCGATCCTTTCCCACTTGAGTGAATCTATGAGGAACGAAAATTTTCAACAACTAAAGTAAATATCCAACACACAAATATGCCCAAAAATATACAAAAAAATCCATAAAAGTGAACATATGATTTTTAATGTGAAAAACCTCCTCCACCCCCCCACCCCCCCAATGTGAAGGACAAAAATCACTAGACCAAAGGTCCATACAAAAAAGCTTCACTATAATCAATATAATAGCTACAATAGCTACAAACAACCACAAATAGCTCATAAATTTAGAGCCAAACCATAATTCTAACTACTATAGAATAACAAGAAAGAAATAATAAGAGAATGGAGAAAAGTCACCAAAATACAGGCTCTATTCTAAGCCATAAAAATTAGGTTTTAATTTTCTAAATTATGATCAGCACGTTGAAGTTAAAGAACCATGTGTCTTCTATCCAAAAATCAACTCAATCAGACTACGAATGACATTTTGATCGTCAATTAGATCAAAACTACACAGAGCTATCCAAAACCCATGAGATTGTATTTTCTCTCCCTTTCTCTCTCTTTTTCTCTCTTCAAGTGGCTGAATGCTCTCTCTCAAAATTAGGATAATAAGAGTCATATTTATATGATTCATAGTAGGCTTAAGTATGGGCCATATCTACAAAAAGATCTCAACCAAAATAATCTAAACTTTGGGTTTTTCTCTACATAGCAAAGAAACCCAAAAGCCATTATCGGTTCCTTGAATGCTGGTCTACTAGAAAATCCTGGAACAAGCTATCTTTGAGGTTGGAAGGTTCATAGAGGAACAATGAGTTTGTAGGATCTATATGGTCAGTATGGAGTACTTTTCTCAAACTAAAAAGTCAGGCCGGGAGGTTTGTGGAGACTTTTAAAGTATATTTTTGGGAATTTAAATTACGAAACATGTAATCAATAGACTAGCTGTTATTTTTTTTGAGTCTCTATGCAGCATGCTAAACCTCTTTAATTCATTATATTTCCTATGAATATTAATTAGTTGTAGCTGTTAGTTGTTAGTTGAGAGTTATGAGTCTTTGTATTAAGTATTTTGTCTCTACACTCTTATATTTTCAAGTCTAGAAATTTTAATAGAGTTTTTCTTTTAGAGTGGTTTTCTATTCTTGATTGTCTTTATTCTGCTAGTTATTGTTCTTGGACAAGTGTGACTTTAGTTACACTCTTATTTCTCTACATGATATCGGAGCTCTAAGGTAGCTAGTCCATGGTAAGATTCTTAGTGAAGAAAGAAGATTGGTGCTCCAAATGGACTCACATACTTATGTTGTTGGACTTGGGATGGAGTTGCTGAACTCTTTAAATTACAAGATATGGAGGACATGCATGGAGTCATATCTTGTAGGAGAAGATTTGTGGGAAGTTGTAAGAGGTCAAAATACTACAACCCTAAAATACAATAGAGAATAATGAGCTTTTTAAGCAATGGAAGCAAAAAAATGCCAAGGGAGAGTTCGTATCGAAGAGATCCATTTCAAACAATTTGTCTGAGCATATTTTTGGCTGTAAGATAGTAAGTGAAATTTGGGAAAATCTTTCCAAGTTGTTCAACAAGAAAGATGTGGCTCGACTGTAATTATTGGAGAATGAGCTAGCAAATATCACTCAAAGTAATTTTTTTATTCTTAATTCTTTTTAAAAATTAAGAGCTTATGCTCTGAGATTTCACTTTTGGATTTGGATACTGATTTTTGAGACATGAATGAAGCATCATATCATTCGAGGTTTGAAGCTAGAGTTTATTCCCTTTGTAACTTCCATTCAAGGATGGGAAAACAACCATCTTTGGAGGAGTTTGAAAATCTTCTCACGTCACAAGAATCCTTGGCACTTCAGATGGCTAGAGTCAAAATAGAATCAGCTGTTTATTTCTAGCAAAGAAATTCTTCAAGGAGAAAGGAAAAGATAAGGGTTAAATGAAAGGGATAAAGGAGCAAGAAGGAAACTCAAAAATGGCAGCCAAAGGAGCCAAGAAAACCTTCAAATATTATAGATGTGGCAAGCTCGGCCATATTAAGAAGTATTGTCGTACAAAGCTAAAGGAAGGTAATCTTGCTGATATTACTGAGATATCTCCAAATGAAGAGGATTGGACTACTTGTTTACGGTGGAAGTAAAACATACTGCTGCTATAAAATCAGTTGACTTTAAGAAAGATTGGATTGTAGATTCGACTTATCGTCACAATGTGACAGGAGATTATTCTAAATTTTCCAACCTTCATCATCATGAAGGTAATACGGCAATCATGATGACAAACAACACTATTTTTCCAATGGAAAAGAAAGGCTCTGTGGTTTTTAACAAAGAAGCTGATGATGCCATTACACTTAAGAGTGTCCACCAAGAACCTGAAATAAAGAAGAACTTATTCTCCATGGCCAATGCTATAGATTTTGACCATTTTGTTCTTTTTGGGCTACATGATGTGAAGTTCTTGAAGAATATTGAAGTATTGAAGGCGGATGTGGTTCATATAGGTAAACAAGTTGACGATTTATATGTTTTGTCAGCTTATTCATCTTATGTTGATAAAATAAGCAGCAATGATAAGGCATCCTTATGGCATGCTCAGTTGGGGCATCTTAGCATAGATAAGCTGAAAGTAATGGTGTACAAGAATCTTGTACATGGGCTGCCAAATCTAACCGACTTTGGTGGAGGTGAAGTTTGCGAAGGTTGTCAATATGGCAAAGCGCACCGCTTATCTTTTGACAAGTCTCTCTCGAGATGTAATATTTCTTTGGAATGCATGCATAGTGAATTGTATGGCCCAACTAAACATCCTCCTTTTCTGTTTTTTACCATATGTTAATCTTTGTTTATGATGTACAAGATTACTTGGGTTATTTGTAAAGAAAAAAGCAAATGTGTTTCTCAAGTTTCAAGAGTTCAAGGAGATGGTTGAAGCAGCTTTTGGCAAAGAGATTAGGTGATTTTGGACTGACAATGGAGGAGAGTTCACGTCTGATAAATTCAAACTATTTTGCTAAAGACATGAAAGTTTTAGAGAGCTCTCTTGTGCCGACACACCTCAGCAAAACAGAGTGGTGGAGAGGAAGATTTGACATCTAGAGGAGACTTGTAAGAGCTGGTTATATGTCAAAAGTCTATCTAAAAGTTTTGGGCAGCAAGTATGGAATGTGCAGCTTATGATATCCATCGGGTGCCTCTTAGTCCAAACAATATGAAGTCCCCCTTTGAGATGTTGGTTGGAAGAAGCCAAATGTAAAGAATTTCAAGATCTTTGGTTCAATTTATTATGTTCATGTGTCAGAATCACGAAAAAGCAAGTTGGATGTTAAGGTGAGAAATATATTTTATTGGGTATGATGGAAGGAAAGGGTGGAGTGCATGGATCCTAAAGCTCGTAAGTTTGTTGTTTCTAGAAATATTGTATTTGATGAAATCTCTTCTTATTATGACTCAAGAAATGCAGCCACTGTTGATGATGATGTTAATGCAACAATTGCCACAATTTGCTTGCCCCTTTCGACAAACATGGAGGGATCAAGTCAAAAGGGGAATGCTGATCATCAAAAGCATGGTGGACAGCAAGATGAAGAGAACTTTGAAGCAACTAAATCTGATACAAATCAGCAACCAAAGAGAATCATCACTAGGCCAGCTCGCTACAAGGATGAAAATTTTGTGAGCACCTACTCTTGTTATTTTGCAGGTCATATTGATGATGGGGAGTCTTTTTGCTTTGATAAAGCAAATGGAGAGAAAGAGTGGGTGCAAGCCATGGATGAGGAGATGAATGCACTTATGAAAAATAAGACTTAGGATCTAGTGCCAAAACCAAATGATGTGTAGCCTATCACATGCAATGGGTATACAAGTTGAAAAAGAAGCGGATGGAAGCATCGACAAATTCAAGGCAAGGCTGGTTGCTCATGATTTTTCTCAAAAATATGGAGAAGTTTATGAAGAAACCTTCAGTCCAGAAGCAAAAATGATATCCATTGAAGTTATAATTTCTTTGGCAGCCTGTTATGGATGGAAATTATAGCAACTCGACGTAAAAATATATTCTTATATGGAGAGCTTAACAAAGATATTTATATGGAACAACCACCAGGTTACATCTCTCATTCTAATTCGAGCATTGTTTGCAAGTTAAAGAAAGCCTTGTATGGGCTTAAACAAGCTCCAAGAGCTTGGTATGGAAAAATCGCTAAGTATTTGCAATTCTATGGTTACTTTGCTTCAAATTCAAATTCTAGTTATTATAAAAAAGATGGAAGGCTGTACATGATTGTTTGTTATGTGTAGATGATATGATTATTGGTGGCAATGATGAAAGTGAAGTTGCCAAGCTACGAGCTGATCTCTCTCTTTCATTTGAAATGAAGGACTTAGGTGAACTAAGTCATTTCCTTGGCTTGGAGGTTGAAAACACAAAGAATGGGATTTTGTGTAACAAAAGAGCTATAGAGGGAGACTTGTTGTAAGATTTGGACATAAGGAAGGTAAGAGGAGATCCACTCTACTTGGTGCAAATATCAAGTTGAGATGAGAGGAAGGTTCGCTTCTGCCAAATTCGAAGCCTTATCATGCTTTTGTTGGAAGCTTACTTTATTTGGCTATAACAAGGCCAAATATCTCATTCTCTGTTGGACTTGTAAGTAGATTCATGCAAGCTCCATGAAAGCCACATTTGGAGGCAGCAAAGAATATTTGAAGTATGTAAACTCATCACTTGATTATGGACCGTTCTACAAGACAGGAGTTGATTTTCTTTTGCATGGCTTTACTGATGCTGATTTTGGGGGTGATCTTAATGATAGAAGGTCCACATCTGATTATGTTTCTTTGTGATTTTACGGCTGTCTTATGGTGTAGTAAGAAGCAAGATTCGGTTTCTTTGTCGACAATGGAGGCAGAGTATAAAGCTGCTAGTCTTGCTGGACAGAAATATATTTGGCTTCGAAGACTTATTGGAGATATTGACAAACCAGTTCTCAAACCTACTCCTCTTCTTGGTGACAATCAAAGTGCCACTAAGCTTGTAACTAATCCAGTGTGTCATGCAAGAACGAAGTATATTAAGCTTGAACACCATTTCATTTGTGAATAAGTTTTGATGATACCGTAAGTGCATTGGAGGTTCAAAGAAAAGAGAATATTGCTGATATATTTACAAAAGCTCTTCCTAAAGGGCTGTTTGAGTCTCATAGAGCTAATCTTGATCTTGTCTCCAAAAATCACTTTAAGGGAGAGTGTTGACTTTTAAAGTGTATTTTTGAGAACTTAAGTTACTAAACATGTAATCATTAGACTAGTTGTTATTTTTTTGAGTCTCTACGCAGCATGCTAAACCTCTTTAATTCATTATATTCTTGTGAGCATTAATTAGTTGTAGCTGTTAGTTGTTAGTTGAGAGTTATGAGTCTTTGTATTAAGTGTTTTGTCTCTACACTCTTGTATCTTTAAGTCCAGAAATTTTAATAGAGTTTTCTTTTGGAGTGGTTTTCTATTCTTGATTGTCTTTCTTCTGCTAGTTATTGATCTTGGGCAAGTGTGACTTTAGTTACACTCTTATTTCTCTATAGTTTGGACCATCTGGATTTGATTTTCTTGTTTTCAGGTTCTATTGCCAACTCTTGGTCAGTGGTGCTTTCCACCTATCTCACTTGAATGAATTTGATGGAGATCTCAACTTTGAAGCCACCTGGATTCAGCAGTGAGAGCATTTTGTACCATCAGATCATTTTACATGGCTCACGGAGGATAGAATTTTGTCAAGATGGATTGGTCCAGTCACACTCGTTAATCATCGATTAAATTGTTGAGCAATACATCAAAACCTTGTCCAAATTTCATATACAAGCCTAACAGTATTATGAACCGATTGCTCCTTGCATGATGTCACAGAAATGAAGAAACAAAGTCGACACCTTTTTCCATTAAGTCTGAATAACATGCTCCGATGGAAATATGGAGCAGTTTCCTGATAATTACAACAAATTTACAACAAGACATTATAAACTGAGACTTCTTTCCATTTCTTGTACATATGATATGATGCTTGCATTCCGCAGAAAGGTCATTGTAATTCTGAGATTGCCCGTTGTAGGTATTTGAAAGATCTTTGATACCTGATAAATCCCATAAACCAAAACTCAAAGTTATCCATGGTAACCACCTGGATGTATTTCTGGTTCGGCTTGTCCAGATTCTCACTCGACGTGGCTTTCTTAATCATTCTCAACGGAATCAAAACCTATTAAAGACACCAAATTCAGTTAGGAGCTAAAATATGTCAGGGTTCTGCAACATTGTAATAGGATTGATTATTCTCTAATTTTGTGCATGAAAACCTATAGAAACGAAATTACCTTGTAAGGCACTCTGGCCAGCTCTACTTTAGAAGAAGTTAATGTAAGGGACTTGTCACTGTGAAATGCAATTTTCTCGGTTGAGATAAAGAGCATCCCTGCGATAGGGCCGGCTGTGGTTGACAGATAACACTGGAAGGTCTTCAGCAATTTCTCTCCTTTCTCAACAGAGAAAGCTTGCCTGAAAACTCTCTCAACACCTCCTGCTTGAAGAATCCTTGTCCCCAAGCTCAACTTCCCTTCATAGTTTCAGAGATCTGAGGCCCCAAGGTCACTGCAATGTCATAGGGAAAGAGGATTGCTCATCAAAGCCCATAACTAATATCATTTAATAGAATATATACTTTATGAATTATGTTTTCCAGAAGCTAGGCATTAGACATGACAAACCATATGCTTGTACACATTACTTGGGAACAAATGGATGTTCTTTTAATCTTCTACTTCTATTCCACTTTTCTCAAGGAAGAATGATATTGCATTGTGCTGAAATTTGAATCGAAGGTAGGGGTGGATGGTTACCATGTTCTCGGATTCCTTGCACGTAGCTGTCCGCTTTTTGCTGAACTTGCTCATCCAATCAGCAACTGAATCCTTTTTACCTATAATTCCAGAAGATTCCCATTAATATACAACTTAAGAATGTCTTTCAAATGCTATGAAAAAAATGAAAAAAAGAAAAGAAAAGAAATAAGAACAATAGATCAGAGAATATGAGAGAGATGATCATTACTTTGTTTGCAGTACATGGACCCATATGAATCAGATTGAAGGTATGGGCTAGCAGGCTCCGCAACAGAAGCAGACTCACTTGGTAATTCCTCTGCTGCATATGTGACCGAAGTGACAGGAATTCCAATGACATGGTCATGGCTTGGGTTCTTCATTTTGGGATGAAGCTCCTTTAGCTTTCTTAGCTCCAGCCGCTCTTGAGGTTGTTTCTCTGCGAGCTGTTCCCTGCTCCAAACGCCCAGCAGAGAGTCCTTTTATAAGGTGGAGAAATCTAGGAAGTGGTGAATGTATTCAACAGAAATAAAGTGGCCAGCTGAATCAGCACTCTTATCTTGCAGAGTCATCATCAGCTCATCCAATATAAAAGAATTGTAATTTAATGAACCCAGAAAGAAGAGAGAAGAAAAGCCTCCCACTGCTTTTGTGCCATCCGTCCACCTTTGCACCATCTCACTACTCTTTTTAGCAATCGTTGGTGTTTCTAGAATTTTTCATGATCAAGGGAGTTGATCGAGCTTAATCATACATTAACTTCTATAATGACCAAAACACCAAGTTTGGTGTAGAAGTTATTGTGGCCTTTTGTTTAAGAGATGTCATGTGTCTGTCTTTTGAAAGGAGAGGTGACCATGAACACAACCGAATTCGGCTAATCAGCTTCTGACATATATCCTGATAAAGAATTGATCTTGCAGTATTTGATATAAGCCACACAAAAAGGGTCCCTCCCTTAAGGTTATGCACCAGAATTCTCTTCAGGTGGACCAGCTGATGCTTGTAGCAGTCTTCGGCTGGCGTGGAATTGGACCCATCTGATGTGCCAGACTATCTTTCCATAGAATTGAAGTAAGAAACAGATAATCTTTTCCACCTTTCCTCCTCCATTCTTTCCTTCTGTTCTTCAAAGTTTTGTACTGCATCGCGCCGACATGGGTTGACGCGGAAATGTGTCAGCACCTCATCACACGCAGCTCTGAGTCAGCATTTCACTTCATGTTTGGAGGTTTGGTGTTGACAAGGGAAGCTTCTTTTGAAATGGACATGATAGGTCGGCTTTTATTAATTAAAGGGATAAGAGTCCAGCATATTGAAGGGTAACTGACATGAATTTTTGACGTGAAACACTTTATCCCATAATTCTCTTGCCATTTCTGAATTTAACTTGTAGATTCATACATATTCTTCTGAGGTGGAAAAACTACATGTTTTAAAGCCATTTCTTAATTCAACAACTACAAATCGACCAAATATCCTTTGCATCTTGATGTACAAGTACAGATAATATGCCTGCATTAAGGGAAAATGATTGGGTACAGACATATAATTCTTCCAAAAAACAACAAAGTCGACTAGGGGTAAAAGATTTTTATTTCTAAATTAAGGGAGAAAGAATGAAACAATGATCAAAATAGCGCAAGCAAAATTGCAGGTGTAGAGTAAATTACTTCAACACGTTTGAAAACCTGTACCACAATGACTTCTTGTCTGCAGAGGCGGCGTGGAATTGAACCTATAGGAGTAGACGAGGGACATTCCATTTTCGAAGGTTTGCGTCAAGCAACAAAGGCAGATCTTTACAAAGTCCATCCATTTTCCTTGTTTTGATCCAAGAATCAAAACCGACAAAAAGAAGGCGAATCTCATTGGAAAGAAATGCCTCCATTCTTATGCTTATCTGTAAAACCATCTTCTCCTGTTATTTTCTTCATTTTGAGGTGGAAGTACATCATATATAACTCACAATGCTGCTACTTTTCTCTGGTTCTGTATATAAACCTACTGCTGGAATTGGCCCACACAATTGTGAGCATCACATGCATGTTGCAACAGAACTGGAGGATGTCCCATTAACAATGGCCACCACCATGGCACCATGTGGTAGTTAAGGCATTACCTTCATCCACAATCTTAGCTTTCTAGGAAAGAAACCGACAGGTTGTAGTGGATTAGGCTCACCTTACAAGAGATGGCCAAATCAGCCACCTGCATACCACTATAAGACTTTTCGCAACTTCATGTTGAAAATTGACAGCACTTTGATTCAAACGTACTTAAAAAATTTATACAATATCTAGAAAATGCCTCCACATACTTTGGAGTACATAAAGCATTTCATAAACTATGAAGAAAATAAGAGGAATCAATTTGCAAAGCTCTGTAGAATCATTAGTTATGTCAACATAATGTATATTCTTTTATCACATCTAGCCTCACTGATTTGAATGCCAAGTGTTGATGAATACAATGCAAATAAAAGGAACGGTTGTAAGAATTTCTCTACCATTTCAACCAGCGGATCTATCTTTCTATTTTTAAATAAAGGACCTATCTTTCTATTTTTTGGTAACAGACCTATCTTTCTATTGGTATGGCCTTTTATTGGAGATGATGCAATATGTTGACAAAACTCAACTGCTGAATGCCACGTCCCGGCTGTACGCGGATTCTGTGCCGACAAGTATTAATTTCAACGAGACGGTCAACATGGGCTGGCTGGATTGAGTTTGGGGTTTGCTCTGATCCAACCCAGTCGCTATTTGATCCAGTGGTAATCCAAGAACCACCCTAGAGTGGAATTTGCCTACAACCAGGTTTATTGAGGATTTGCAGTTTGGAACTCCAGAATGTGCAGAAGGAAAATTAGGACACTGTAACAAGAAGGAAAAGAGAAACATAGAGCTTTCCAGACTACAAGCTTAGATATTGCTGGACTTATTAAAATATTGTTTAAAACTACTCAGATATGTTTTTTTATTATGGTCTATTGATATATCTTGGATTTGATACCCACTAAAATCATGCTTGCGAGCATGGCCAATGCATGATTGGGTGACATGTGGCAGCCGAGCAAACCTCCGGATGAATAAAGCAGGTTGTTACAGTTTGATACAATCTTAGCGCATTAAATATGGACGAGTGCAACCATCTAGAGCAGCCGAAGGAAATAATATAATAGCTTGTCCAAAGATCTGGATCATGATGGACTCTCAACCTCCTCTCTACATAAGCCAAGCCGGGAGACCCTAGGCATTGGATCTTTCATCTTGCTCTTAGCTTGCTGCTCTTCACTTCAAATCTCCTCTATTCTACAAAAAGTTAGCTTGACTTAAGCATCGGAGGGTTTCTTGTCTAATACATTCTGGTAATCCCTAATTGCTTTCTTTTGTAGGTTGGATTTCTCATTGTGAAACCCAGTTCTAGCTACCAGATTGCCTCACTCCATCAAATCAGATTTAGGTGGCAATGGAATTTATTTGTTTTCAAACCTATTTTGATAATTTTTACAAGTTGAATGTATTGCATGCTTATAGACAATACTCTATTCATGTGGGTGATTGACATGTCCCCATCCATGGCTCCCAAGTCACAAGTTTGATGTTGCAAAACTACGATTTTAGCAAAGTAAATCTTCACTTTAGCTAGTAAATAGTCCTAACCAAGTAATTTAGGATCTTCATGGAGAGTTGTTATAGAGTTTATCTTCTTTCCTTGTGCAAATAGAGATCCTTACCCTAGCCTTACCTTCTAATTCTTTAGATTTATCTAGGATTTCTAATCTTTAACAACTCTAGGTGAAGACTGCAATGAACCTGATCAATAGAAGTAGGCGACACTCTCAGGTCCATTAGGTATTTTAAACTATGATCGTTAGTATAGTGCCAACCAATTAAATGGGGATGCATTGTTCTTACTACGAAGGATAGTCACCATCTCTCCTTTTCTTTTTGGGTAAAATGGATAAATCAAACCAAACAGGTACAAGTACATCCATGGGAGTCAACAAACAAAATATTTAATAATGAAACAAAAGATATATTTAGAGTCCATAATGCTGATCCTATGATATTAGTCACCTAAAATATCATCCAGCTAGTTGTACTATTAGCTTCCCTATATATATGAGAAACCTTAAATGAGAACAATGAATGTAACAATCATCAACAATCCAGGAAAAGAGAATGAGTCTAATTTCAGCAGGCAATGGATTAGAAAGCCATTTAATAACTATTTGAGAATCTTCCTCTAAACAATATTGGTCATCCGCACGGTTTGAATAGCATAAGACAGTCACAAATTTATTGTATAGAACCATATTGGTAAAACTAAGTGGTCAGCCTTCCATATTAGATCCAAAAGAATTTTCGTGACCCCATTGAAGACTATCAGAGAAGGAGCACAATGGGATATAGTTTTTGAGATTGTACTCATATTTTTGGAGAAAGAAATAAAACTTACTAAAAAGCTAGCCTACGTATGTTCTACTGGCTAATATAGAGACTCAAAGGAAAAATAGAAATAAAAAAAATTGTATATATTTTTCAAGTAATTTGGATCAAAACATAAATGCTCAATAATAAGAGAATAATAAACTGAATACTTGAACCAACTTTTTTCTTCAAAACATTCTTATTTTCTATGCTTGTTTTTGCTATCAAATAATCCTTCTATAAAGCATCATGCTACTTTATATGGATTAGGTCAATTAGAAGAAAAGACAGAGATTATATTAATATTGAAATTTAGAATAGAGACAAAATCATGCATCAAAAACCACTATTGCAATAGGTACGGAGAAAAATGAAACAAGGAAGAGGAAAAAAGAAAGAACAAAAGTAGAATAAAAGCAAATAAAATTTATGTGATTCAGTTTATTGACCTATGTCCATAGGTAGAGACAATATAAAAGCTTCACTATAAAAAACTTAGGATTACAGTATAAAATTACCTCACAAACTCCAGCCTCCAATATATCTGATCTCTAAGATGCACAATTACTTTCTCGCTTTTGGATTACAAGGGATGTATATAATAAAGTAAGCTAATTCAGAAGCAAATTGGTATTTCTATAACAATCAGCATAGGCCAGTATTCTAAGTCGATATGGACTTAAATTACTATCCAAAGTAGACCTTCTAGAAGATATTAACTTTCCTTCTAGAAGTAAAACTTAAAACAGACTCAACAAAGCTTCACTTTGGCTTGAAGTTTATCAAGTCAATATATTGAACCTTCTTTTGTCTCTTCCTCACCTACCCCTGATTGGGTCATCAACCTCTATCAATACCAATTAAGTCTAAATACTTAAACTTCTTAACTAGAAGTAGCATCATCAACATATCAGCTGGATTCTCTATAGTGGCTATCTTTTAAACTGTAATAATACTGATATTGATGATCTTCCAAATAAAGTAATACCTAATATCAATGCACTTTAGCTATCACAGTGCATAATTGTTAATTGTCGTTGTAAGCCAAGAATACCATATGTAACCCTATAGCTTCCTTTGCTCTCTCTATTATAAGCATATGCACTACTTTCAATTATAGATAAAGCAACTATAGATTGAAGTATAGCCTTCCAATTAGCACTGCAACCAAAAAAGTAAAGATATATCCTATTAATGTTCATTGTTTATCAAATCACCTACATAATCAAAATTAATATAGCCTACAATAACATTAGTTGATATGCCACTATGATAGACTAAGCCAACGTTTGTAGAGCCTTTCAAATATCTCACAATCAATTTCATGGCATATCAATGTGTTTTCTAAGATTGCTTATGTGCTTGCTAATTACATTACTAGCATATGAATTATTGGTCCTAGTGCAACCATAGCAAATATCAAGCTACCAACTTCACTAGCAGTTAAACATGTGACATGTGCTCCACCTCCTCCTTTATTTGCAATGATAATGAAGTAGATAATTTAAAATATGTGGCCAAAGGAGTACTCACTTATTTAGATATATTCATACTAAAACATTCAATTAGTTTCTTTATGAACTTTTTTTGAGACAAGCACAATCGACCTGCTTGCCAATTTCTATGGATCTGTATTCCAAATTTCTTTCTATACTCAAATCTTTCATTTCAAATTTATCACTCAATTGAACATTCAACTTGTTGATTTCAAATTTATCCTTAACTACAATCAACATATCATCTACATACAATAGCAAATACATATAAGAATCATCTCAAAATTTTCTATAATAATATAGTTATTTAATAATTTCTAATATAATCATTATTATTTATGAAAGTGCCAAATCTTCTATACCACTACCTAGATAACTTCTGCAAATTATATAAAAATTTCTTCAATAAGAAAGCATAATTCTTTTATTTGGAACAACCCCTTTGACTATGATAGATAGATTTATTCTTCTAACTCATCATACAAAAAATAGTTTTGACATCAAGCTACTCAAACTCTAAATCAAATGCATAAATTATAAAAATAAAATAAAAATAGAGCTATGCTTCACAATAGGAGAGAACATTTATGAAAATCTATTCTCTCCTTCTGAGTATAGCCTTTTACAACTAACTATATCTTGAATCATGCTGCCTCAACCTTCTTTCTTGAAACCTATTTATAGCCTACTACTCTTTTACCCTTAGGTAACTGAACTAACTTCCAAGTATATATATTTTTTAAAGTGACTCAATCTCTTCATCTACAGTTGCAACCCATTCCATAAACTCCTTATTGTTCACTGCATCTTGATATGAGAAGGGATACTCACTCTCAATACTCTCAGCTATTGCAAGAATATAAGCAACCATATCTACATATTATGAAGATGGCCTAATCAGCCTCCTCTCCCCACGAATAGCAATACTGTACTGTTATTGCTGTGCTGACACATCATCCTATATAAAATCTTATAGCTCTATCTCGATGGACTGAACTGAAGAGTTTTGTGACACTCTTCTTAGAGCTTCAATATTAAACTCCTCTTGTTTATTGATACCACTCTCTATACCTACGCTATATATCAACATATTCCTTCTTCTGGTTTAACATAGCAAACTTATCTAAAGCGATATCTTTGCTAATAATAATTTTGGATAATATAAATCAGCTATACACCATAATGTATATCCCTTCACTTGATCCTCGTAACTTGAGAATATATATCTTTGCTCTTGATTCAAGTTTACCACCATTCATATGAACATATGCAAGATAAAAAAATATTCTCAAATAAAAATAACTAACAAAGTGATCAGACCATATTTCATGCAGACTCTTGCACTCAATTGTAGTTGATGGAGATCAATTTAGCAAGTACTATACTATATTAATTGCTTCAATCCAGAAAATCTTATAGAGTCCAACATTTAAAAGTATATAGCGAGCTCTCTCTATGAATATCCTATTCATCCATTTTGCGACTCCATTCTATTATGATATTTTTTTTACAGTGTAATGTCTCACTATATCTTTATTCTTGTAGAACTCATCAAATTCAACCAAATAATACTCCAAGCCATTATCAGTTCTTAGAGTTTTAATTTACTTCCAATCTACATCTCAAGCAAAATTTTTACTATTTGGATTTAACAAACACTTCATCCTTATGTTTCAAAAATACATCCAAATCTTTCTAATAATTATCAATAATTAAATATCAAAAAATAATATGTTCGCTCCTCGATGCAATCGGAGAGGGATCTCAAAGGTCTGAATGGATATAATCCACCATATCTTTGGTGCTACAAATACGAGTATTAAACTTTACTATAAACTACTTATCGAATATACAATGTTCACAAAATAAAATTTTCGTATGTTTAAACCATCAAGCAGCACTCTCTTGGATAGAATCATCATCCTTCTCTCGCTCATACACCATAACCTTATATATCTTGATCGAGTAGCATCTGTATTTGATAATCCTGATGATGAAAAACTATTACAGTACCTATTATTGTTTTATCCAATAAGTGATAGGATCTATTAACTAACTTTTCTTTCATCACTATAAGGCCTCTGTTAGAGACTTTCAGTAAACTATTTTACTATATATTATATCCTTGAGAATTCAGAGTATCCAAAAAAATTAGGTTTTTTTCAATTTTGAAATATGCCAAATTTTTAAGATCCTCATAATGCCATCATTCATCTCAAGTTGAATTATTCAAACACTAATAACCACAATAGATTTATTGTCTCTCAACAAAACCTTTTCATCATTCCTAGTCTAATAGGTAGAAAATCAATCTTATTTGAAGTCATGTGAAAGAACAACCAAACCAAAGAGTCCACTCTACCCTTGAGATATTGAGAACTGATTGACAAAATCTTATTATCAGCATCATTTAAACTTTTTGTGCTACAATAGTATTAGCTTTAAAGGTAGGTTCTCTATTTTCATCCTCTCCTTTTCTCTTTGGACAAAATCTTCTAATATATCCTTCCTTGTGATAATGAAAAATAAAGATGGTTTTATATTTTAATTTGATCAAAACTTATCCTTATTGCTAGAACCCTTTTCCCTGCTCCTACTATCTAGAGTATCCTTATAACTTTCAAACATCTTTTCTTCCTCTCTTTAAATTGTAAGACATCTTTTACATCATCGACTAAAAAAGATTCTCTGTTGTATGCAGCTCCGCAAGATCACCCGCACCCATGTTAGGTCTCTCATGCATCACCCGCACTGAGCTTTACACACATCTTGATTCCAAAGGGTTGCCTAGGGTTCTATAATTCCACGTGTCCCCTCCTCACGTATGATTCATATGATGAGTACTTGTATCATATAGCAAGAGGAAGATTGGGTGGGTAGAGGTTCGAGACACATATTGATAGAATTGAAGAATCTCAAATATAAAAATAATAAACACTTTTCTCTTATGGTGGAAAGATGACAAGAAGAATACTTGCTTTGCTTGCCACAATGGGCAAATCACCTTCCTATTTATAGATGCCTAAATGCCTTTTTATATTCCATAACATTTAATTCATGCATGGAATACTAAGGAGCATTTACAGAATTCTATGTATTTAACTCTTCATCTATCAAGAAGCCTATTCCTTTTTACAAGGAGGCCTTTCAGATTTTCAAGAGACCTTTTAGTTTTCCAAGAGGTCTTTAGTTTTCAAAATCATTTAATGATAAATTTAAATATTCCAACAATTTCCCCCTTAAACTTGTTCATCTTGGTGCTATGACTCCAAGCATTTTCCTCAGCCTTTGATAATCTTCACTTTTGAGTGGTTTTGTGAATATATCAGCAACTTGTTCCTTTGATTTGCAATACACAACCTTCACAATTCTTTTTTGACTTGATCACGAAGAAAATGAAATCTAGTGTCGATATGTTTGCTTCTTCCATATTGGACTGGATTCTTGGCTAGCTCAATAGCAAATTTGTTATCAACATTGATCTTTATAGGCTCTTTTTGTGGATGACCCAATTCTTCTAGCAAATTGCGCAACCATATAGCCTCACATACACATGATGCCGCTGTAACATACTCCAGCTCACATGTAAATAGTGCCACAATAGATTGCTTTTTTGAGCTCCAAGAGAAAGCATTAGCACCAAAATAAAAATATAACCAGAAGTGCTCTTCCGTTCATCAAGATCTCCACCCCAATCACTATCAGAAAAATCAATTAAACTTGGATCATTAGAATGAGCGTAAAACATACCATGATCAAGAGTTCCTTTAAGATATCTAAGAATCCTCTTTGCCGCCATCCAATGTGACTCCTTTGGATGCTCCATATATCTACTAATCAAACCAACTCCATAAACAATATCGAGCCGACTTATAGTGAGATAGCGAAGACTTCCAACAAGACTTTTGAAGAGAGTCGAGTTTACCTTCTTACCTTCTTCTTTATTAAGTTTTTCTCCATAAGCCACCGGGTGTTTACTTCCTTACAACTCTCCATTTTGAATTTTTTTAGAATGTTTCTCGCATATCCCCCTCGAGAAATGAAGATGCCATCTTCTCTGTGCTTTACCTCGATGCCAAGAAAATAGGATATCAAGTCTCCACCCGTCATTTCGAACTCCTTGCCCATAGCTGCTTTGAATTCATAAATCATTTCTTGCTACTACCTGTCACAAGAAGGTCATCTACATATAAACATATAATCAAAATATCATCTCCTTTTTTCTTCACATAGGTGGCATATTCATAGGGGCACTTGACAAAGTCGTATCCTTGGAGATAATGATCGATCCGTGTATTCCATGCTCGGAGCGCTTGCTTCAACCCATACAAAGCTTTCATAACTTATACACTTTATCTTCCATGCCTTTAAGGATATAACCCTCCGGTTGCTCAATATAGACTTCTTCTTCAAGATAGCCATTGAGAAATGCTGACTTCACATCCATATGGTACATCTTCCACTTGTGATGAGATGCAAATGAGAAGATAAGCTTCATGGTGTCAAGTCGAGCAACTGGTGCAAAGACTTCATCATAGTCGAATCCCTTCTTTTGCTTGTAGCTTTTGGCAACAAGACGAGCTTTGTATCTTTCTACTTCTCCATTAGCAGTGTGCTTCACTTTATACACCCACTTAACGCCTATCATCTTTTGTCCTTTTGGAAGTGTAGTTAACTCCCACGTATTATTTTTCTCTAAGGCATGGATCTCCTCCTTCATTGCCTTTCTCCATTCAGTTTTCTGCACTGCTTCATCAAATGTTAGAGGTTCAACATCAGCAAATAAACAATATAAATCAACTTGTTCAACTG
>KE504888.1:709080-721079 GCA_000441515.1 Elaeis oleifera | reverse complement strand
AGAGCATTGAGAGACCTTTGGGGCATGTGAAAATTAGGAGAAGAGTGTTGGAGCGTGGAGATATAATAGATACAAACTAGGTGTCTAGGTGAGAGAAAGAGAAGAAGAAGAGGTCTTCTTCTAGGGTTGCTGAGTTCATCTCTTTCTTCCTCCATCTATGAGTTTCTGAGAGTGTCTCACATCTAAAACTCCTCCTATTTTCATCTTTGAAAGAGTCCAAATCAAAAGAAGGAGGCATCTGATCGACTATTGAAGAAGGATCAGGATAGTACTAGCATACTGTGCTGATTTCCTGGAACAGGACTTCTAATCGTGATTCGTAGGCTCGTGTGGACGACTCCTAGAGGTCGGATGCATGTGCGGCTCGCAACATCATCCTCAAGCCCAGATAAGCAAAGTTAGAACATCTAACTTGCAAGGTAATAGATCTGATCTATTATATTTACATACATTAGATGTAGTATAGGAACATATTGATATGATCAACATGTAGTTCTTTCTTTTATATTTTAATTTTGATTTAATATTATATAATAATCATGTAATAGGATCTTATATCTAGAAATTTTTGATTTTATAAGATAAATTTTGATTTATTTTAGTCTTCCGTTGCCTGATCTTGAAAAATTTCAAGATCTAACCTTGAAACCCTAGATCTGGTTCCTTCAAAGGCTGGGACATCCTAATCAAGTACATACCCAATCTTTTAGGATGTCAGGACTATCCTGAGATTTTTGAGCCAGTCCTTCTAATTTGTATCGATCAGTCGGTTGGTTTCAAGGATGTGGGCTAGTGGGTTAGAAGCTGACATTATTTATCTACGAGAGTAGAGATTCTAGTTAGATATTTGTACTTAAAATTATATTTGTTCTAGAGACTTTTAGATACAAATAAACTTTCACTATTTTTTTGAATTTTGATACTCGTCGGATGAAAATAAAATCTAATGCAATCAATGCAAGGTTTCTAGTGGGTGCTATGGTCCCATCGATGTCGTACACCTCACCTAACAGTTATTGATGACATGCGCATTGATACGTAGGCAATTCTTTGTCCAGATGCTTCTCTAAATATATTGCAGCGACTTGGTCTCTAAGTCATGAGAGCTCAAATAACACATATTGCCTCACTCCTTAGTTAAACCTGACCCATCATTCATAAGTAGGTGTGAAGCCGTCGTTGAGTCCCTCAGATAACACATATTGGGCCCAACCCCATCTTCACCTCGGAGCAACTCTTTATTAGTATAGTGGTTACATATTTTTGATGCAACTAAACCACTGTAATCAGTCGAGAATAATCAATGCTAATAGCACGCCTGCACTTCTACAATAGTGGAAGACCATAAGGCTTAATATTAATTAGGAAGATTTAGGTTAGGTCTCATCTAATCAGTCATCACATGATCGATCTAATTGATATTGGTTAAATCAAAACTCCTTAGCTATTAATGAACTTAATCATCCAATTAGTCAGATAAGTAAAATCGATAGGAGGGTACGTCATTAACTCACCATAGGCAAATTATCTAGGTGAGTAGCCTCCCAATTAAAACCACCGATCGAGATTTGCCTTAGACGCCAAATGGCTTATTGATTCCAATTAATCAGCTTAGGTGAATCGGATTCAAGCTATAAAATCGGATTAGGTCCTTAGGTTGACACGATTCTACATATGGGGTTTAATCAACACAAGCTACAACACTTGTAGAATGATAAGCTCAATTAATCTAATCCAAATCAATATTTGATTTGATTTAATTAATAGCTATATAAATTTAATCCAATATGATCTAATTATAATCTAAGATGCAATTCATTGATCTAATGCAAAACTATCCATGCCCAACGATTCATGCACACATTAATTTTAGATCATTGAAACAGATTTCAGATCTAAATTAACTACATTAAAAGTAAGTTTTTGGTTCTCAAAATAATTTTAGAATATATATGTAATCATATATCATATACATAAAAATTTAAATTTTAAAATTAATTTAGATCTAAACGTACCATCATATATTGCATATATGAAAAACTCAGATCATAGAATTTAATTTTAACCTATGCATGCTTTCATATATCGCATATATGAATAAAAATCAGATTTAAAATACTTTTCAGATCTAAACATAAACTTATACATCTCATGTATAATCTAAAATCAAATTTAAAATAATTTTAAACTTTTATGCTACTTTCATGTATTTGAACATGTGGCTCTAATACCACTGTTGGATTTCTATAGGTGCTAGTGCATGTGGATTTCAAAATTTTCTAGATCCAAAATATAGTAAAAAAATTAGATTAAAATATTTTTAATCGAAGCATATATTCATCATATGAAAGTATCTATAGATCTAGTTCATATACTGAAATTAACATAAACTAATTTTAGGAAGAATAAATGAAAGCTTGAAATCAATTCACATACCTGAATTGCTTTCTTTTACTTCAAACTTGTAACTGGTGTTGAATCTGATTCAATCCCTAGATCTGGATCTGGACAGATTTTGAATCAGCAGCACCAGCATCCTACCTCTACGGATATCTACAGGATCGATCTGAATTATTTTCTCTTGGATCCTGCTTGCTTGAACCAAAGCTTAAATAGGCTTGAACCAAATCTGGAGAGGCTTTTAATTTGAACCCTTTTAATCTTTCTATTTGATTCTTGAAGAAATCAAGAATCCTTTCTTGATCCTTCAACTAATCAAGAAGAACAACAACTAATAATTGATTGTAACTAACTCTCAACAAACTTGAGAGTAAAAAAACAAGAATCAAATAAGTGGCGCCAACTAATTGACACCACTTTCTATGTGCCGCCACCCTCTTTTTGGCTCCAAGGGAGGATGCCAAGAGAGAGAAGAGGTGTGGGCTAGAGAGAGAAAGAGGAGGGAGGTGTGGGCCCAATGAAGGTGGCGGCAAGGAGGGAGGAGGAGAGGTTCATTCACAACTAAAGTGCTAGGATCCTTTATATAGAAAACTTAAAGATGTCCTAATCAAATTAGGATCCCTCATTCTAATCATATTAGAATTTCTAGCCATAATATAGTTAGACCAAATAAATAGGGCGCCACCCATTACACACCCAAAATCACACCCTACTCTAGGCGTCCCATCATATAGGATCCAATTAGATGCACAAATCAGCCCACATGGTTCCATAAATTTTTTTCAAGAGTTCTTAACTAAGAAACTCTTTCTTGATTTAATCTAAGTCATAAATTAATTATCCAACAATTGAATTTCGTTAAATCAAATTCAATTAGCTTCAAATCAAGTGTAAAAATTGGTTAAAACTCATCATATAAGTAAACCAACCATAAGAGAAGTTGGGTTCACCCAAGTGCTAGCAAGGTTAATATGAATCCAATTGGATTTCTCTAAATCCATATAAATTGATGCTTCATAAGCCCAATTATAATCAATTCAGGTCTTCTCTCTTTATATGTGACCTCATAGGTTCAATTCTGTCTGGTAGTGAGAATACCATGATCTCTATCATAGATATCACTGAAATCTCTTTCAGTGGGTCAGAACAGTTTCACTTTAACTCGACAAAGATCATTGATCCAAAATGATCCTATTGAGCTATCACAATCTACCAGTGATATCTAGCAATATGTAGTGCCAATCTAGTAAACCAAATAAACTTTTAGGTGTAGTTAATGTATGATACAGTCCCTTTATCATGAGTCTCGACTAGATGGCAGGTCATGGATAAATTATCAAACCTCATCATCAGTCATATGATAGATGTGGTCAGCTCAGTCCAATAGTGATTTCAAACAAATTTTTTCATCAATCACACTACATGGCCATAAACTTGTGGACTCAGCTTCTCAAATCTCATATGACTATTCCTCTCTATCAAGATCGATAGATCCCATATAGATGCACACGTTGCTCACACAGCTCAATCAACTAAAGCTAACATCCATTATAAAACTTATAATCGAGTTAATATTTATGTGTAGTCAAACTTTAGCAGTCTTACTGTGAGCAACTGTGACACCGCAGGTCAAAAGACCAATCGCATAACTACAGCATCAAGATTATCACTGACGATCAAATAGAAATCTATGTGATCTCTCGTATGGTCATGCTCTGTACTAGTTATTCTCTAACAACTATCTGTACTTTTTATTCAGTGTCTCTATACCATAGATCAAAGATTTATCTATCTCGAAGAAAGTAACCGTGTGTCGATCTATCTGGATAGATCACCGTCTCCATGACTATCCTATAATTGAGAGCAAATAAGAATCGATCATACATGCCTCTATTTTTCAAAATTTGAGAACATATATTGTAACATCAATTTCAAGGATGATTCAAGGATACATAATACTTGAATAAAAAAAAAATTTATCCTTTATTGATTAAATCAATAGTTTAGATATAAATTTGTGTCATAGAACAAAAATGTGTCAGCCAACAATTGACTTCTAGGACATACATCTAACAGCCTGACCTAGTCTGACCCATATCTAGCCCTATGTAGGACTTTGTGTAGTGGGATGGGGACCATCCTGAAGTGGATCCCTTATTGGAGTGAGGGATCGGTGAGTTTCTCCTTCGCTCAGGACTCCAAAGCTGACTTAGCCGCATCTGCCTACCTCGATCTGAACTTCACGGTGGAGATTGAGAAGGTTGTTGCTGGGGCATCTCCTGCACCAGTTTCAATCGTTGCATAGCATTAATGGCCACAATCAACATCTACACTTGGATGACCAGAATATTGAACTGGTCATGGTTTACCCCTGCAACCGATAGAAGGTGCTATGGAGGTGCCTCTGGCTGTTGAGCCATAGCATGGTTCTCGATCGAATTTTGAGCCAGCCAGCCCACCGTGGTGTTGGAAAATCTTAAGAATGTTCTTCGTAATAACATGGAGACAAATCACATACTCCTTCCTAAAAATAGACTTGGCCCTTCCTCTAGTACAAATCTGTTGTGGCAGATTCTTAGCTCGAGCCAAAGTTGCTGGAGTGAGTTGAAGCCTAGCAAAGATGACAATGATCGAACCTACAAAATAAGTCTCTGATCAGAGATAATTCTGATGGGGACCCTCTGACACTCAAGTTAGAAATCTGAAACAGATGGGGAGGAATGTATGAGAGTTGCGTGTTAGATATATGCCTTAGAAACCAATTGGTAGATACAATATATTTCTCTAGGATATAAATTTTATACTTAACTTTTTATTCATTAATAAATAGATAATTCTATTCCATTATTGTGTTATGTGTCTTTGAATCATCTAAAAAATTAATAAGATGATAACACATATTCTTAAAAGTTGAGAATTTGAGATATGTATCATTGATAGTTAATTTTAAATTAGTCCCAATCGAAGGATCATCACGAGGATGGTGATTGATCTGGTAAGATTGGTGTACGGATCACATCCCTATGGGTAGACGAGTCTTGAGTCTATAGTGTGGAGATATTGGAGCGAGAGTGCAGGTGATTGTTAGAGAACATCGGTACCGAGCATGACCAGTATGAGAAGTCACTTAGACATCTACTTATTCATCAGTAATTTTTTGATACTGTAGTTGTGTAAATGATTCTTTGACCTACGGTGCCTCGACTATTCACAGTGAGGTTGCTGTAGTTTGACTGCATATTTTTTTGATCTTCTAATCATATGGATCCTTGCGGTGTGTGTTGGCTGTAGTAGGTTTGTTGTAGGAGTAAGATGTGCATCTAGATGAGATTTATCGATCTTAGTAGATAAGGATAGTCTTATATGATTTATGAAGCAGAGTTCTTGAGATTATGGCCACCACAATGTGATTAATGGAAAAAAAATTTCATGAGATTTCACGATATGGACTCGAGCTAATTAAATATTATATATGATAGATGATAAGATTTGATGAATTTTTCATAACTTTCATTTTATCGAAACTCAAGATAAAGAACTGAATCATACGTTAATTATACCTAGAGGTTCAGACTCTTTCGTTCTACTGGATTGCCATTATATGCTGCTAGGCGTCATTGGTGGATTATAAGATCTGCAAAAATTAATTGATGATCAATAATTCTTATTGGATGAGTTAAAATTATTTCAATCTATTAAAAGAAGTTTGAATAATATTTATGATGGAGATCATGATGTATCTCACTATCCGATAGAATAGAACCTATGGGGTTATACACAAAAGAGATTTTAACTTTATCGAATAATTGAATTATGAATTCGATTCATAGATGGATCTAATTATCAATTTGATTGATGATTAAACTAAGTTGTAAAAGTTACAAGAGATGACTTACTAAAGATTAGTGAGTTAGAGGAAGCATAATTAGTAATTATTGTTAAATTAATCATTAATTATTAATTTGATTAATTAATTAAAGATTGAGCTTAATATAAATTAAATTAGATTTAATTTGATCCATTTTGGATCTAGTCCTAGTCAAATTTAGATTTGACTAAATCTAACTAAATTTAGAATTGGAATGGATTCAAATCAAATTTAATTAGGACTAAGAATTGAGATCCCAATTGAATTGGGATTTTCTCTCATCCCACATGTCTAAGAAGAGAAGGGGTGCACAAGAGGGGCCATGCCTCCTCTTGTGCATGTGTGAAAAATAAGAAGGGAGAGGGATAGCACATCTAAGGGTTTCCATGTGCCCCTTGAGAATCTCTCTCCTCTCTCTCTTATCTCTCTATCCTCATCTATTTTAAAGTTTGAATTTGACTTAAACCTTTAAATTTGAATTTGATTCAAAATTGAAAGAATAAGATAGATGGATAAGAGTATGAGGTCTATAAATAAGGCTAGGATGAAGGGATGTAAAAAAGTTTTGGATCCAACCCATCTTCTCCCCTTGTTGCTGACCAAGCCCCCTCCTCTCTTCTTGCCACCCAAGAGGAAGAGCCATCTTCTTCCTCTTATCTTCCATCCTTTCCATAAAGATTTTCTTTCTAGTTTCTTGAGAAGAAAAGAAAGAAGAAGATCAGATTCAATTTGAAGGGAGAGAGACTTGCAAGGAAGCTAGCACCCCGATTGTATATGGATTCTCCTAATTAAGATCAATCCGTGTGGATACCTATAAAGGCTGGATATGTGTGCAACTTCAAGAAATCTCAAAGACATCCATGAATTTTAGATCATTGTGAAAAACTACCCATGCAAAGTTAAGATCGGATCTTAAATAGGTTAGATTTTAATCTTATCAATGTAATGATGTCTGAATTTGAGATATAATCTCCATACATGTTTAATTAGATTAGATCTAATTAGATTTAAATTATTTAGATCTAAAATTTTCTATTTATTATATTTATTTTAAAATTTCTACATGCATACTTGTCACCATAAGATGGTTCTTCCTTCAAGTGTATTAGAGCAGTCTTATGATTCCAAAATTAAGATCTAGATTTTAGATCTAAAATTTATTTTAGGTCTAAAATCTAAGTTTGAATGATTATGAGATTAATTTCAGATCTAAAATTTATTTCAAGATCTGAAATCAAGATTTTTGAATGATCATGCAATTGTTTTCAGATCTGAAAATCTATTTTCAGATCTGAAAATCTGATTTCAATTGATCAAGAGAAAGATTTTAAGATCTAAAAATCTATTTTCAGATTTGAAATTTAGATTATTGATGTTCATGTAATTATTTTTAAGATTTGAAAATCTATTTTCAAATCTGAAAAATCTGATTTCTTATATTCATGCATGTAAAATTCTTATCTAATCTTTATATGATTTGAATTTTATTAGATCTAAATTTTATCTTTATTATATGTTAATGCATGAGATGATGTTCATAGATAGAGACCAATCTTGATGTGATCTATGATGGTATGGATGTTTCAAATTAAAGTAATTTGATTGAGCATAAGATAATATTTATAAATCAATCTAAGATCATCTTGAAATAAGGTTGTTCTGGCGCAACGGTGAAAGTCTGTTATGCTGACAAGTTGTCCTAGGATGAAAAGAGATTGATAAGATAAAATATTATAAAAAATTAAATATGAATATAAGATAATCATATGGATATTTTTATGGATACATGTAGTGATCACCTAGAATGACTACAACCCTTGAAGTAGGGTGTATCATGAACACACACCAAATTGGTTTGCAATTTGCAATCTGTGATGGTGGAAACCAATAGACTGAACCCATTTAGAATTGATTGGTCAATTGGTGTCTAAATCAAGTGATAGAATGATAGTCACTTAATTAGGATCATTGCTTATGCATGAAAAACCTCTGATCAATCTTGAACTTACCTAGTCAATTTGATTGATTAAATTCTTTTGGATGCCTAGTGTTGAGTTTACCACATATGTTACATTTGCACTATGATTTCGATCTTAGTGAATCAAGTCAGGATCTCTCAAGTAGATCCATGGTAATTATGGATTTATATCGGATGTAAATTAAGCAATTAAAATGATGAGACCTAAATCAAATCTTCTCGCACATATTAAGTCTAGCAGCCTTCCCACATTGTAGATGTGCGGACGTCTTACTGGGTTGATTGTTTTCGGCTGGATATAGTGGTTCAATTGCATCAGAAGATGCAACTACTCTATTAGCATGAGATGTTGCAGGGTGAAGGTGGGTTGGGTCTAATATCTATTAAGTGAGGGATCCAATGATAGTTTTACACTGACATTGAATGATGAGTCTGACTTAACTAAGGAATAGGATCAATATCTGTCAGATAAGACCTTCAGACTTAGAGACTGAATATCGCTATAATATGCTTGAGAAGCATTGGACAAGAGTTGTCTACTCATCAGTATACATGTCACCAATATCTGTCAGATGAGGTGCATATTATTAATGGGACCGCAGTACTAACTTAAAATCTTAATCGTAAAGGACTTTCATTTCTCTACTAAAGGAGTGTAAGAGATTTAAAAAATAATGAGAAAATATTTATTTAAAAGATCCTAAAATAAATTAAAATCAAGTATAAAATCTAATTAGAATCTCTTCTCTCTACAGTTCACAATGTCAACTTTCAATCTTTTAACCCGAATTCTTGAAACCAACTGATTAACTAGAAATAACTACAAAGACTGGCTTAGAAACCTCAGAATATTTTGAACTCAGAAAAGATAGGCTATGTACTCGATCAGGAACCCTTTGTCTTGCTAAACCATCCAATTGCTGAACAACGAATAGTATTTGAAAATAGATGAATGGTGACAATAAGGTTAAGTGCTATATTTTGGCGTCGATGTCTAATGAACTCCAATGCTAGCATAAGAACATGAAGACTATCAGGGCTATAATAACTCACATGCAAGAGTTGTATAGTGAGTAGAGTCGAACTGTGTACTATGAAGTATCCAAAAGACTCTTCAATACTAAAATGCATGATGGATAGTCAGTCAATGATCATTGTCTGATAATGATTAAGGACTTAAAAGAGCTTAAGAAGTTTGGCATGACTGCATAAGAAATTGTAAATAGATTTGATCCTACAATCCCTTCCTAGTTCATATAGGCAGTTTATAGTAAACTGCTATATGAATAAGATCGATAGCACTTTATTTGAATTACTGAATATACTGGTGACCACTGAGAGTCTCTTGAAAAGTTTAAGGGATACTATTCTTACTGTGGAGCGGGCATCTACTTCTAAGAAAAAGTCTACTTGGAAAAAGGAGCCTGCAAAAAATAAAATAAGAAAGCAAGCCAAAGACGGATGCTCCCAAGAAGGTGGCTGATAAGAAAAATATTTCCACTATAATGTTAAAGACCACTGGAAGAGAAACTATCCTGCATGCCTGGAGAGCTTGAAGAAAAAGAAAGGAGACACACCTTCTGAAGGTATGTCAAATCTACTCATAATTGAATCAAATCTAACAATTTTCTCTACTTCTAGTTAGGTCATAGACTCTGATTCTAGTGCTCATTTATATACTTCTATGTAGGTTTGGTAGAAAGTAGAGGATCGAGGGAAGATGAAATGATCTTTCAAGTTGATAATAGAGCAAGAGTTACTGCTGTACCTATTGATACCTATCCTCTGTGATTACTATCAGGATTTAGATTAGTTCTTAAAGACTATTATTATGTACCTACTACTAGCAAAATTTGATTTTTATATCTATACTAGCACAGGATAAATACAATTTTAATTTCAATAAAGATTATTGTTCTATTTATTTCAGAATAAAATGGTTGCATGTGATTTTTTAATTGATAGTCTCTATCATTTACATGTTGATGTATCTGTAAATATGTCCAAGCAGATAGTGAGTGTCATAGAATCTAGGAGACCTAGAGATGAGATAAATAAAAGTATATGTGGCACCTCAGATTTGGTCATATTAGAGAGGACAAAATAAGCAAATTGAAAAAGGATGGGATCCTTGACTCATTAAATTCTGAGTCATATCCAGTTTGTGAATCCTGTCTTCAAAAAAAAATGATCAAATTATCCTTTATGAAATTTGGAGAGAGGATAACTGAGATACTTGTCCTGATACATAGTGATATATGTGGTCCATTCAATATGCAGGCTAGAGATGGTTATCTCTACTTCATTATCTTTATCGATAATTGCTCATAGTATGGGTATGTGTACATTATGAGACACAAATATGAAGTCTTTGAAAAGTTCAAGAATTCAGATGTGAAGTAGAAAAATAAATTGCAAAATCCCTTAAGGTTCTTCGATCAGATTTAAAAGAAGAATATCTTAGTAAAAATTTTAAAATTATCTCAAAAAAATGGTATAGTCTCACAATAGATACCTCCTGGTACATCTCAACTCAATAGGATATCGAAAAGGAGGAATAGGACTCTATTGGATATGATCCGATCCATAATAAGCTCTATTGATTTATCTTTATTTTTTTTGGGGACATACTTTACTTTCTATAATATATTTATTAAATAGAGTACCCTCTACATCTATTCCTACAACGCCATATGAAATGTGGCATGGTAAGAAACTAAGTCTTGGTTATCTCAAGATTTGAAGATGTCCAACCTATGTCAAAAGACAACAAGCAGATAAATTAGAGATTAGGTCTATGATAGCTCATTTTATAGAATATCCTAAAGAGTCATTAGAATATGATTTTTACTTCTCAAAAAATCATAGTGTACTTGTGAGTCCATATGCCACATTCTTGAAGAAATAATTTATCCAAGATGAAGGTAGTGGGAGGCAAATTGAGCTCGAAAAGAAAGTCTCTAAAGAGCAATGAATCATAGATAATTTAGAACCTAAGCTAATAGAAGTAGTACCTCCACCATCTCATAGATTTAGTAGGATCTTCCATCCTCCTGAAAGATACATAGGTTTGATCACGGAGGATGTAGAGAAAATATTCTTCATAGGAGATAGAAAATATGGAGATGATCCTAAAACCTATAATGAGACGATATCAGACATCGATTTCGAGAAATGGTTGAATGCTATGAAGTCAAAAATTGACTCAATGCACACCAGCCAAGTATGGACTTTAGTAGATTTGTCAGAGGGTATAGTATCTATTAGATGTAAATAGATCTATAAAAAAAATAGATACAGATGGAAAGATAGAGATCTATAAAATTAGATTTGTGGTAAAAGGTTATAGTCAATGCGAAGATATTGACTGTCAGAATATTTTTCGCTTGTTGCCATGCTGAAATTCATCTATATATTGCTTGCTATTGTATCTTATTATGATTGTGAGATATGACAAATGGATGTGAAAACTATATTTCTGAATGGATATCTTGAAGAAGATATCTATATGGAGCAACTTTTAGGATTTACTTCTAGTGATGGAGATCACAAAATCTACAAGCTACATAAATCCATATATGGATTAAAGCAAGCATCTCAGAGTTGAAACACTCATTTCAACAATGCGATCAAATCATTTGATTTCATCAAAAATATGAAGAAACCTTATGTCTTTAAAAAGGTAAGTGAGAGTGCTGTAACATTTTTTGTACCATACGTAGACGATATCCTCCTTATTGAAAATGATATTTG
>KE504888.1:686797-699870 GCA_000441515.1 Elaeis oleifera | reverse complement strand
CTATGTTGAATTGATAATTTTATTTTGATTGATAATATGTATAAATTATTTGGTTGTTTATTTTTTTTGGTATGGGATAGGTATGGGCCGGGTATGGGTTGGATATGGAGAAATGGGTTATCCGTGGGTATCTCCGAACCCATTGGGTATAGAGATGGGTATCTCTTTTCTTATCCAATCGGGTATCAGGTAGGATTTGGATATAAGATATTAAGTTCGGATTTGGGGATGGGTAGTACAATACCGACCAAACCCTACTCATTGCCATCCCTTAGTGTGGGTGGATTTTATGTAACAAGAGAGAGAGAGAGAAAGAGAGAGATTTTTAAATCATTTAAATAAAAAAATTTATGGAGAGTAGTTTGGGGTGGGGCATACTATTATTTGTACCTGACTTAAACTCGTTTTACATATTTTTTTCTAAAACTCATACCCCTTCTGCCTCTTAATCAGATCAGATATCTATCAAGTGGAAAAATTGCCATCCTAACGTAAATGACAGAGAGGGATTTTAATTATTAATAAAAAAATATTATCGGGATGGATCAGGATGGAACATATCATTATCTGTATCTGATTCGAATCTGTTTCAGATATTTTTTTTAATTTTATCTATCATATTTCTTAATTGGATCGGATTAGATTGGATATCCGTCGGATCAAAAAAAATTACCATCTATAGGCTTGGTCTATGCAGAGCTACAAAGATGGCACGAGGAGAAGCATTAATTGTTCCTTCTTTTGAATTTTGAGGTAATCAGGGGATCATATCTGCAGGTGCATGTATATGTGGTAAGAACCTGGCCTTTGGAAATTAATGGGTAATGAACGACAGAAAGTTTCATGCTGAGACGAGCCATGCCGTCCTCTTTACTTTCCTCTGTTCCAGTGAGAACAGCTAATGGTTGAGGGCCTGTATCTCTCTGTCTCTCTCTCCCTCTGTTTCCATCCTCTCTCGTGGTTTCAATTTATCAGATAAATAGCTTTAATTACCATTTTCACTTTATTGGTAGCTGTAAAATGGCTGAATTGCTTTAATATGCTTATTATTAAGCATTCCTTCCCAAAACTTTGTCAAAAATCTAATCTTCTGCATGCCTATTTCATGTAGTCAAGAATCACTAAATTCTCTTTTGCTTGTAAATGGCACCAAGTGGATGCTTAACTAATTGATCATGCACTGCCGGCAACAGTTCAGATCCATAAGTGGAACCACAGGAAATCATGGTCCAATGATTGCTATTGATTGATCAGGACTCGTGAGTGCAGTAGTAATGATCCTCAATCAATTTTTTGAGCCAATATTTGAATTGGATGGATTTGGATCTCCTGCATTATTATGAAGTGTTATTGAATCATCTGCATGTTCCTAGTCCATATATATCTTGCGCTTTCTGTAATGGTACTATCCATCCAACTTTAGATGAGCTGTTTTATCCAAAGAAAAAAACTTTTGGTGAGCTTCTTGATGCTATTTGAGCTTCCTGGTTTAACTGTAGATTCCCGCGAACGAAGCTGAATCCTTCGTGCAAAAGAAACAACCCCCATCCTATATTCCTATCATATGAGCCTCCATGCAAGCATAATGGCTATTGCTCCATATACATCCACATATGATGAGGCATAATCAAGAAGGGAATCCACGTACGTCCGTCTTTTCTATGAAGAAGGATTACTCGCATCTTAAGAATATAACTCATTAGCAAATTAATCTTTAGCATCCATCTCAAGAATAAAACTCATTAGCAAATTAATCTTTAGCACCCAAAGTGCATCCATAAGGATTTGACGAGACTTGTTAGACACAAGACATTGAACCCAATCACAACTCAGAACGCTCGCACCTGATCCCAATTAAGTGACTTTATTCATGACTTCCTACCCAGCATAACAACAACGCAAGAAATAACATTTACCAGAATAAAAAGGAAAAAAAACAACCAAACCACAAGAAATAACAAGAGAGAAAGAGACAAGTTACATTCACCAAGTAGTCCACTTCCAGGCACCGCCGGCATCAGCAACCACCACCTCACCTCACCAGTCCGAGGTTGAGGATCCCAAAGGAAGTCCGAGGCCAAGTCTCCTCCCTAGCCTTTAAAGCAACAGCCTTCCCCAGGCCACCCACCCTCCCAGCTCATCCTCTTGTCCCACGAGCTTCCCCACTCCAACAGAAGCCTCAGCCCCTCCGCCGCCTCCCTCTCTGCCTTCTCGAACCTCCCTTGGCTTGCATACACCTGGGCCAGCACCAGGTGCGGCTCCCAACAAACGGGTTCTTCTCGCTGCTTTCCAACAACATTCTCTCCACCCTCTCCAACCCCCTTCCTTCTTCTCCCTCCCCTACTCATCGCCTCCCAATACAAGTCTCTCGCCTCCCTCTGCTCCTTCGTGTCCAGGATCTTTGTACAGTTGTCGAACACCGGCGGCACCACCAGCTCGATCTCCTCGTCTCTTTCACCGCTCTTGGACTCGATGGCGCCGGTCACCCTCTTCCTCTCTTCCAAGAAGAGTTCTTCTTCTCTTACTATAAGGTTGTACAGCGCTCCCATTCTCGATAAAGAGTTCATCCACAGCCCCGGCAGGCCGTCTCCCGGCCAGAGAGCGGCGAAGGTGTTACCTGCGAACTCCATCCGGCCATCGTCGTTGTCGAACAGCTCGTCTTGGAATGCATACAGCTGGTCGCTGAAGTCGGCCATCGTCATCAACAAGAAGGTTGCTACCATTCTTCTCGAGAGCGGCACGTCTTCGCCCGTCCTGATGTGCTTTACTCTGATGCCCTTGGCTGGGAGGACCGATCGTAGCTTCTCGCGCCATGGCTCGGAGGAGTCGAGGATGTTATCCTCCTTGGCACGGCGGAGGGAGGCCTCGGAGCGGTCCAGGTGGTCGACTAGCTCGGCATCGGAGTAGTGGAAGATGAGGTCATCGTGGATGAGGGTGTGGCGAGGGACGATGCAGAAGAGGTGGGTAAGGCGCTCGGCTTCCGAGCCAGCGACGCGGCGCAGGATGTCGCGGCCGTCGGCAGCGGGGTCGAAGATGGTGAGGTCGACGTAGGAGTTGGAGTAGACGGAGTGGAAGAGGCCGCAGCGCGCGACCGGGTCAGGGCGAGCCAGAGCTTGAGGATGCGGTACACGTCGGTGAGATGGCCGAGGAAGCAGCCGTCCTTGTGCCAGCACTCACCGGCGCCGGCAGCAGTCAGGCGGTCGACGAAGCCCGGGAGGCGGGGTCCACCTGGTGGAGCTCACCACGGAGGAAGGGGAGGGCGGCAGCGAGGAGGGTGGGGAGGTCCCTCTTGGGAGGGGAGCAGAGAGGAGTGGAGTAGGAAGCCATCTTGCTCTTAGCTTGTGGTGTAACTTGCGACGCTGGTACCGGCCTGGAGGAAGTGGCGAGGGAATGGGATCGAGGGTTTTAATAGGGGTCAAAGACGTGCAGAGGCCGGACGGGTGGAAATGATGAGGGTGATAACGGACAGAAATCCCAACATGGCGAGCCGCTATCATCGGGAGATCGATGAATATATTATATGCATTATTACTCGTTGCCATTCATCTCTCATTGTTTCAAATAAATTAACTGTTTATATGTTGTTTTCTTATTTAATAGTTGGTAATTCAATCTCCATTAACTTAATCTTCAATAGATAGAATTCATTTCTAAAGTTAGTATGTTTGCTACTGATTCCAAAAATTAGGAATATTCAATTAAGATTTGATTGGTTTAACTACATCCTTACATTGAAGTCGAAAAGTATGAATTCAAGTTGTTGGGTATATCTAAAGTTTATAAGTTTTAGAAAGTCAAGCCCATGGGTCCAGAAAATGGACTTAGGACACCAATACAAATTCACATCCACTTAGGATATTGTTCTAACTTGGTTATTATAGGAATGATAGTTCAGGTCTATATTGATTTATTCTATTATATAAATTTTTATAGCCATAGAAAAGAGTACAATTGAGTGCCTTAAAAATTGAATATATTAGGAACTAAAATTTATGAGATAATTTTGTACTATATAATATTTATTTTTTAATAAATTTTATATTATTTCTATCTATATATGGATATTGATCAATAAATTACATCATATACATATTATATAAATATTTTTTTGTTTTGCTTCATTATTCTTTCGGTTTGTGGCAACGTAAGTGCAATCAACCAACTTGGCAACCGAGCAAACCATTATTGTTAGAAACTAGTTTGTACTTGTCCGGAGTTATAACTGTGATGCGCCTTCTGAACCATGGATATGCAAGCTTCCAATCCCACGAAGTTTCCTTGAAAATAATAAGGGAACAAACACATGCAAGTAACCGGCAGAAACAAAAAAGAAAATTCTATGACTCTGGATTCCAGAGCATTCCCCATCCCAATCAATCAATTATTAAGAATATGTACGGTTAAAGTTTGGCTTCTCTCCATATGAATATGGCACAACTAGATGAGTACGGATGAAATGATTGCTATAACTCAAAGCACATTATAGTCTAGTGATTCCACTCGAGGAAGTCACGCGTTTTAATTTGTCTTTATCTAAATAATTCTACGAAGGGGTCTTCTGCTCTCATAACCGATGCCATCAAGGCCAAGTGGTACCTCCTAGGCTTCGGAGATCCAAAGTACATAGCTAAAGGGTCGGTAAATAAGCAGACCAACCACGATGGCCCCCATCAGCAGTCAGCCTAACCCACGCCATTGATGCAAGCCTAATGTCCCAACTCTTTCCCCATCACAACAAGTGCGTAATTAGCTGATGCATGTAATACCAGACATCCATCTCTTCGAGCACGAGTTTCAAAATGGACGGTAAAAGATCATATACATATCTTCTGGTTGCCACCTTATGCTGAAGCTGGATGCATTGCAAACCATACTCTCTTGTATCTGCTAATGTTTGGAAAGTTTCTTTCTTGGCGTCTTCATTTTTGTTCTTCCAGGTTTTTGTTGCAAGGGAGGTTTTGTACTTGCCAATGTCCTCCATTGTTTTGCCTTTGTATTTTTACCTGAGCTCTCCTATGTTGTACTTATTTGACTTTCTTTCACTCTATGCTATATAGTTGCTTTTTTTTTTTCTTAACCAAAAAAAAAAATCATATACCTAGGTGAAAGACTGATTAAAAATTATTAAATAAAAAAGACCAGTGGATCATCGAAAATATCCATTACCCCATTATTCTATATAAGAAAATAATTCAATACAAGCATTTAGAAATACCGCTGAAATCCTGAAGACATGCCGCTAACATTTTAGCAGAATATGTGCAGCATTTAATCATGTGCCATGGCATGTGGTGTTGATGATTAATTATTGAGATATTCATGAAGTGCCATTAAAACATAGCCATTGGCAATAGTTGTAAATTCCACTAAAATGACATTGCAGCATTTGTCCAAATACTACAAATTATTTTGCCAAATTAATTTGGCTACAAATTATTTTGCCAAATCTGCAAATACTATTATTCTGGACTATCATGTAGAATGGCACACTACATATAGTAGATCGATCGTGCTAGGCCAAGATCCAAAACAAACACCAAACAAAAATGTTTATGAAAATTATAAGAAAAAATAATTATGGAAGAATAAAAATTTAGAAGAGAAAATAATTTATTCAAAAAAAATAAATATTAAAATCTCACAAAGGTGACTCTCTACATGCACAAATAATCTCGCCTCTCTCATTTCTCCACACCTTTTGCTATAGTTTTTATACTATGGACATACCAAGGTCCATTTAAATAGACCACCATATGAGTGGGAGTTTCACTCCTATCTTGACTCGCAAAATAAAATCCATTATAATATAAACTCTTAATCCTATTTCAAATAGAATACATACAAATAAATAAATAAATAACAGAGTCCTAATTGGACATGTAATGAGTCTCAATACTTTCTCTTATTGTGTAGTCCATACTGATAATGCTGAAGTTATCGATATCATGAAACACCATCATAGCTATCGCCATCATCATTGCAGTAACAGCAATATATAATAATTTGTTGAATCAATAATTGAATAACAAAACTTATTTATTGACTCGAACACTAATTCCTTCGCTAGTTCGTTCTCTTCGATGCGTATGTCAGAGATGATGATGTCCTGCAATACTTCTTCTCAGCATAGGCTCCATGGTTATGATGTCGAGATTCCTTTGAGCATCTAGCTCATCTCAATGAATATCTAATCATTGGTTGCAATAAAATGAGTATCGACCATTACCTGCATATAAGTAAAATCAAAATAAAATTTGGTCTTATTCACATGCCCCCACTTAAGTTCTTCAAGTATCTGCAGATAGTTGGCTTCTTCTGAATATAGATTTAATTCTTATGCATAGAGTTTTCTAATAAATCAAACTTTGGAGTAGCTTCAAAATCAATTGGTACCGAGACATAACGAAAATTATCTCCACCAAGCATATCTTCTTGTTCCTTGATTTTTGAAGCTATTTTAAGATCAACTAGCTTTCTATCTTTATAGCTAACTAAATCTCCATAAAAAGCATCTAGATTTTGGATAGTTTCAACATAGGACTCTTCTACATGATTTGATTCCTCATTAGGAATCTTCATAACCAGATCAACTATAGCATCATCTGAATCTTCTTGAGCAATTTCAGAATCCATGGATTCTTCAGTTACAATCTCTTCTGAATTTGATGTGGTAGCCATCTGATCAAACATTTTTTGCTCAAGATTTTATTTTGGACTTGATTGATCCTCAAACTGATCAATCTTATCATGCTCTGAATCTTCAAAACTTAATCCAGTATCTAATTAATCAAGCTTCTTTTGTTTTAAATCTTCATCTTTAAATCAATTTTATTTTTTATCCATATTTGTAAATAAAATTATATTTTCTTTATGCCGGGCACATAATAAGCATTATTTATGAAAATATAAGAATCAGTAGATGATATGAGAGATAAATCACCAATACTTTAATAGGATGAAATAAATCATCAGCAGCAGCAATAGCATCAGAACCAGTATAATCAAACAAAGAATCAAATATCTCTCTATGACCTCTATGACCAGTCAAATGATTAGAATACTTAGAATCAATAATCTAATCATGAGTAAAATTAATATCTAACACATAAGAAGTAAAACAATGCATGTTGACTATCAAAATTAGAATCTACGATAATAATAATAAGAGCCCAACTACCATTTCTCTCTCCCCCATGCTTTGATGTAGAGGATGCAATATTAATTGTCTGAGCTTCATCCTGCAATCTTAGATTGTGTGACCAAATTTTTCACACTTATAATAATTCTCCTTGAATTTATAATTTTTCTTTTGATTAGAATTTTATCCTTGTCAGATTCTCTAACTGGCCTTTTTAAATTTTAAATTATTATTTCACTTCTTATATTTATTTTTACTACCAGACAATAAAGTCTCTTCTTTTTGAGGAGATATTATCAAATAATTCATCTGAGTATTAAGTACTTCTTGATTAATAAGTATATTTTCTAACTCTACTAATGTAGGTTGTTGAGCCCATCTAGAGATAGCTAGTATATAAGCACTATAATCTTTATTCAAACTACGAAGTAACAGTCTATGCCTTTTATTTCATCATAATGAGAATTTGGATCAAGCATATCGAGCTCATCAAATAATTTTTTTCTTTAAAAAATTATTGAGAGATTGTAAGATTATCTTGTTTAAGAGCAACAATCTCATTTCCAAATACTGAAGCCAAGCCTCATTGATTTTGAGTGGAGAGCAACAAAAATATTTCATGCCTTTTTCGACTCTTCTATACCTTGAATATGCAAGTAAATATCTTCATCCACATTCATTAGAAGAACAAGAACTGCGTTTGCAGCTTTGGTCTCTCATATTTTTCTTACTTTTATATTATTCGGAGTTTCTGATGGCTTCACCATATCTGTCTCATCCACGACCTCCTATAAATTTTTTTTGATTAAATAAGATTTGATGCAGACCTTTCAAAATATATAATTGATGTTATTCAATATATTGATCATAGCAGATTCAGGCATGATGATTCAATTCTTGAATCATCAAACAAGAGTCCACATATTTGTACTATCACAAAATAAATTACTGGAAGCTCTTCAACCACATCAAGCTATTAATACATAGATCACCAATCTCCAGACCTATGACTTTGATATCATGTAGAACAACATGCTACACGTAGTTGATTGATTGTGCCGACTCAAGATCCAAAATAAGCACCAAACAAAGATATTTATAGAGAATTATCAAAAAAATAATTATGGATGAAAAATAAAAATTAGGAGAGAAAATAATTTATTCAAAAAAATAAATATCAAAATCTCATAAAGGTGCCTCCCCACATGCATAAATGATCTCTCCTTTCTCTATTCTCCACACCCTTCTCTATGGTTTTTACACTAAGGAGCCACCAAGGTTCCCTTTAAATAGACCACCATATAGATGGAAGTTTAACTCCTATCTTAACTCAAATAAAATCCACTACAATATAAACTCTTAGTCCTATTTCAAATAGAACACATAAATAAATAAATAAATAAATAACAAAATCCTAGTTGGACATGTAATGAGTCTTAATACACCACCTTGGCCTCGATCGATCATGACCTGTCACCCACTGAGGACTATCGAAGCTCGAACTTAGGCAGGAATGGAAGCAAGAAGCTAGGTTTTAGCTGACTTGAGGATATCAAACATGAAGAGTAGAATCAATGTGCTTGTAGGGATACTTTATGAACAGCACTTCAGACCTCAGCATTAACCAAGGTGCTCGGTCCTCGACCTTAATCGAAGGGGTTGAGTTCGTACCTTAGCCACAGAAGAGGTACCATTAGAGCGGTCGAAGCCAACCTCAGGAACATGCATATAAGGCAGCGATCCCAATTGAGAGAGTCCACTAGCTTCACGATTTTGGAAAGTCTAGGTAAGAAAGGGTATCGCCACATTCGAATCAAATCTTGCCCCAAATAGAATAATCGTCACTAGCTTGATCCATACACGATAACCAAAAATCGATTAGTCTCCTGAGTGTGCACAACTCCAAGTCCTCCTCTATAAATAGAGGGGCACAAGGACCGTCAAGGTAGGCTCTCAAAAATTATTCTTTCCTTCTCCTTATTCTCCATCTCCTAACTTAAGCATTGGAGGGTTCTCGGTGGAACACATCTTGGTCAAGACTTTTTTGTAGATCTCTAGTTAGCCTCTAGAGAATGACGTTGCTGCACTGCTCGAACACCATGATTGTAGAGATCACCCCGACCTCAGGTGTGGGATTTGGCAGTAATAGTTGGTGCTAGAAGGAGGGCCCCCATACTTTATTTTGAGATTTTAATCTAAGAAGGAGAAAATCACCATGAAGCCATGGAGAGGAGCATCGAATGCATCTCTTCACTCAAATGAGGTGCGGGCCAACAATATCCATTGAGAGGATGGAGCCCTTGAGCTAATCTAGGAAAACCCTTCTCCACCACCGACGTCGGTAGTCTCTAATAAATAGTACAATAGTTTATCCAATAGGTACAAGCTTTGTCTGCCATAGTGTAGAGAATGCAGCAAAACACTGCACCTTAGCCTATCTTGGAGGTCCACGGGACAAGGCCAGACTAACAACCGACCTTTGCCCCATGTAGCTCAAGGCCAAGTGCTAGCCACTTTAGCTGACTGACTAGTCTAATCTATAGAAGACACAGGTGCTCACCAACTCCGCTGTCGAAGAGGGACTCCACACTAGGTAACGTTTCTCCTTGTCATCATCCTGCTCGGGAGGATGAGATGGAAGAAGATCAAAGAGGTGCAACATTGGATCGACGCCTTACAGAATAGGCTCTATAGCAGCAAGGCATGGAGCTCGATTTAATATGGACCTCCATTCACTCAGAAATTATGGATGAGCTACTTCCAGGATGATTCAAAATGCCGTAGCTAGAGCTTTATGATGGGATTGCTGACCCTATCGATCATGTGGAGAGCTTCAAGGCTCTGATGTTCCTTCATAGAGCAACTAATGCGATCCTCTGTTGAGCAGTTCTCTAGACCCTGAGAAAGGCCACCCGATACTGGTACTTAAGCTTTTAGGCGAACACGATCAGTTCTTTAATAAGCTCGGTTGACTATTCATCTCTCATTTCATCAATAGTCACTGACAACACCGAAACTCAAACTCTCTTGTCAACATCAAACAATAAGAAAATGAGCCTTTCCAAGATTACATCAACCGTTTTAATGCCATGATCTTGGAGGTATGAAATTTAGACCAATCAGTGGCCATGACAGCTCTGAAAGCTGGACTACTCCAGAACGACCTCCTCTTCTCGCTCAAGAAGAGATACCTTAGAGACTTTGCTAAGATGTTGGAGGGAGCTGAGAAGTATGCTAATGTAGAAGAGGTTTGGGATCAGCATGGAGAGAACCCCGATGGTGGATCTCAAGCAAAGAATGACAAATGGAAGGGGAATGATTATAGATATATAGGATGGCATGGTGATCAGGGATCACATCGATATCGATCACCACCTCAGAAGGATTGGGCTAGATCTTCCCCCAGGCAGCACTGATCCAGAACTCTTCCTTGGAGGTTTAACAATTTTACCCCACTTAATCCTCTCCGAGCATAAATACTGATGGAGATAGAGCACCAAGAAGAACTTTTAAAGCCGAAGAAGATGACGATGCCGGTGCATGTGAGGAATGCAAGAAAATACTACAGATACCATCGAGACTATGGCCATGATACCAAAGAGTGTTGGTAGCTCAAAGAAGAGATAGAAGCGCTTATCTGATGAGGGCGACTGCGACACTATGTTGATGACCGACCAAATTGAGAAGAGTCTTAGAATGAGCCACCTCATCATGAAGACCCCCATGGAGATCGGTCGGTGGTAGGGAAAATCCACACCATCTCTAAGGACTAGTATGGCAACATCTTCTCCAAATCGAGTAGAAGGAATGGAGCTAAAGAAAGAAGGGTCGAGGATGAAATTGTTTCTCTGAAGCCGACCAAGAATAAATAAAATGCTCGCACGACAACCCTATTTTCATAACCTTGAATGTTTTAAATTATGATGTACACCATGTTTTGATTGATAATGGAAGCTCCATGGATGCCTTATTTTATGATGCTTTCATATGAATGGGCTTGATTCTTGGACAACTAAGGAAGTTGAATTCTCCTTTGATCGGATTCCCTAGCAACACGGTATCCGTAGAAGGAGCCATCCTCTTTCTTGTAATAATAGGATGAGCTCCGAGATAGTCTACTGTTGAAGTAATTTTTTTAGTTGTAAATTTTCATCTGCCCATAATGCCATACCAGGTCAACCCGAATTAAATTCTCTCTAAGTAATGGTGTCAACCTATCATCTGATGGTGAAATTTCTAACTCCTCATGGGGTTGGTGAGATTCGAGAAAATTAGCAACTGATCAGAAAATACTATATAGCAACCCTACGAGGAGAACCGCTCAAAGAGCCCTGACTTACAGAAGACTCGATGTTTGGGATGAGCTGACAAAGCAACAAGGGCAGCTAGTTGAGGACCTCATCCTAGTCCCGATCGATGGAGCCAAACCCACCAAAATTGTTTAGGTCGGCTCCAACTTATGCAATGAGGACCACCAGCACCTCACCTCAGTTCTCTGATCCAATGTAGATGTGTTTGCTGGTCAGCCTTTGACATATCGGGCATAGACCTGGAGGTCGTTGCTCATCATCTAAATGTAGACCTAAAACATCATTAGATCAGATAGAAGAAGAGAAATTTTGCCTCCGAATGAGAGAAGGCCATAAAAGAGGAAGTTGACAAACTTCTGAAGGCTAGGTTCATCTGAGAAATTTATTATCCTGAGTGGTTGGCTAATGTAGTATTGGTCAAAAGGATAAATAGAAAATGGCTTACATGCATTGACTACACCAATCTCAATAAGATCTGTCCCAAAGATAGTTACACTCTATCTCAGACTGATTAGTTAGTGGATATGACCGCAAGCCATTAACTCTTTCTTTCATAGATGCCTTCTTGGTTATAACCAAATCCACTTAGCTGCTAAGGATGAGGAGAAGATGGCCTTCATTACTGACCAGGATCTTTTTCTTATAGGGTCATGCAATTTGACTTAAAGAATGTAGAAGCAACTTACCAAAAGCTCATCAATAAGATCTTCAAGGAGCAGATTAGAAAAATATGGAGATATATATAGATGATATGCTCATCAAAAGTAGAGTTCTAGAGCACCACATCATTAATCTCAAGGAGACCTTCATAATATTGTGATACTTTTGCATGAAGCTTAACTCTATCAAGTGTGCTTTCAGAGTTGCCTCTTGCAAGTTTCTCGACTTTATAGTATCTCAATGTAGGATCGAAGACAACCCCGAAAAGATCCAAGTACTTCAGGAAATGAAGCAGTTGAAGATCACTAAAGAGGTACACCACCTAATGGAAAGAACTGCAGCCCTCAGTAGGTTCCTCTCAAGGTTGGCCGAAAGAAGTCTCCTATTTTTAAGGCCCTCAAATGAGCAAATGATTTTCAATGGTCAGGAAAGTGCTAGATCGCCACTACAACAAAACAGGTTATTAGCGATGAAAATTTTTCGTCGCTAATAACCTATTTCATCGCTAATAGTTATTAGCGACGAAATTTTCGTCACTAATATTTCATCGTCAATAATCGCATCGTTGATAATATTTTATGATGAAAAAAAAATTATCACAAATAATCTTTTATTGCATAAATAATCATTTATTGTGATGAAAAATTTTTATTATTAAAAAAATTATTTTCATAAAAATTATTTACGATAAAAAATTTTAGTCGTAAAAAAAAATATTTACGATAAAATTTAATGTTGCTAATAAATAATAGATTAATAGTGATAAAAATATTTTTATCGCTATTAATTTAATTAATATTTTTTTTAAATCAAATTTTTAAAAACTTCTAGCGATAAAAATATTTTCATCATTAATAAGCACATTTGTGATGAAAATTTTTTATTACTATTAATTTAATTAAAATATTTATAAAATTAATTAAAATATTAGTGATGAAAATTTTTCATCGCAAATATCCTTATTA
>KE504888.1:665515-676484 GCA_000441515.1 Elaeis oleifera | reverse complement strand
TAAGATAAAAAAATTTCATCACTAATAACATTATTAGTGACAGAAAATAACTTTTGTCGCTAATAATTCTCGTCAAAAAAAATTATTTCATTTTTTGCTAAAAAAATTTTTTTTCCATCAAAAAAATTTCTTTGGTAAAAAAGTTTTGCCATAAAAAAAAATTATTTGCGATGAAAAATTTTTTTATTGGTAATATCATTATTAGAGATGAAAAAATAATTTTTGTCACTAATAATTTCTATCAAAAAAAAATTTCTCCCATTTTTCTGCTAAAAAAATTCCCTTCCACCAAAAAAATTCTTGATAAAAAATTTATCATAAAAAAAATTATTTGTGATGAAAAAATTTTTTTATTGCTAATAACATTATTAACGATGGAAAATAATTTTTATCGCTAATAATTTTTGCTTAAAAATTACTTCTATTTTCTAAAAAATTATTTACGATGAAAATAAATATTTTATTGTTAATTATCTTTTATCAATGGAAAATAATTTTTGTCATTAATAATTTCTACCAAAAATAAAAAATTATTTACAATGAAAATATTCATCATCAATAATTTTATTAGTAATGAAACTAAATTTTATCGCTAATAATTCTACCAAAAATAAAAATTCCCACTAAAAATTTTTCCTCTTAAAAATTTATAAAAAAAATTATTTGTGATGAAAACTAAATTTTAGTCATTAATAATCTTATTAGCAATGTAAATATAGTTTTCATTAGAATAATTTCTACAAAAAAAATTTCGAATAATAATTTTACAAAATTTAATTTTATATTTTTTTCACTAAAAAAATTTTCTATCCAAAAAATTTAACAACAAAAAATGATATTAAAAAAATATTCATGATGAAAAATAAATATTAATAAAAAATTATATAAATAGTTGATTCATGATTTTTTCTTTCAAAAAAAATACGTACAAAAAAAATTACGTACGTAAAAATATTACGTAATCATGTATCATTAGATGAGAATCATTTTTCTGTTGATACATTGCAGATGTTAACTAATAATCAAACAATCATCGCATACCAATTAAGACCATGAATGCACTCCTGAAAAATAATACTGAAGGACCTAGCAAAGGCCTTCCACATACAGTTTAGAAGTATATGACATAATTTAATCCATCGAATAGTTGATAAAGTTTTATTCTTTATACAGTTGGATGTTGATATTTTTTCTGAATCAAATTTCTTACGTTTAATTTTTTGAGGCGTTTGATCCTGGATCTTATAGACGGTTAATTCGATTGTGGGTGAAGAATTTTGTTGCATCATCCAATAAAATTTGGATACTGGAAGAATGATTCTTTTCAGTGTCGAAAGTTATTTTTTAAATTTATGATGTTTTAATTATTAGCGACGAAATTGTTTCATCATAAATAATGAAGCATTTACAATGTTTTCTAGCATTTCATCACAAAAAATATGTAATTTTTATATTTTTATATTTTTATTTTTTAAAAATATTAGCGATAAAATTTAATTTTCATCACAAATAATCAATAATTTTAAATTTTTATTTTGTAAAATTAGTAATAAATTTTTTATCGTAAATAATTGAGATCCAGTATCATATTTTAACGTATAAAATTAAGTACCATGTGAATAATCTTTTGTAGATCATGTTTAATGCATAAAGATCCAGTATCATCTCCTTTTTATGTTTTTGGGCAGATACAAGGTCTTTGTACTTTATGACTTTTAATCATCCATATAGAACCAACAACCTATGCAAAATTAAGCAATGAGACAGATTCAAAGAAACTTAGAGATGAAAAGAATTGTCACAAATAATGATCAACTTTTGATTTTTTCATTGTAAATAATAGACTATTTATGATGAAAAATATATTTTCGTCGCAAACACTAAGTTATTTACTACGTAATATTTTCATCACAAATAATTTATAATTTTATATTTTTAAAATTTTATTTTTTTAAATATTAACGATGAAAATTTTTATTATAAATAATAGAGTATTGGTGATGGAAACTAGCTTTTCATCGTCAATACTCAAGTATTTACGACATAATATTTTCATCGCTAATAATCTACAGTTTTTAAATTTTTAATTTTTAATTTTTTATATATTAGCGATGAAAATTTTTTATCATAAATAATTAGGTATTTATGATAAAAAAACTACTTTTCATCGTAAATACTCTACTATTTGTGATGTAATATTTTCATCATAAATAATCTATAATTTTTGAGTTTTTAAAATTTTTATTTTTTTCATGTATTACCGATGAAAAATTTTTATCATAAATAATGAGGTATTTGCAATGAAAATTTAGTTTTCGTCACCAATACTTCATTATTTATGACGTAATATTTTCGTCACAAATAATCTATAATTTTAATTTTAAATTTTTATTTTTTTAAATTAGCGATGATAATTTTATTATAAATAATTGATATTTATGATAAAATTAATTTTTATCATCAATACTCTATTATTTATGACGTAATATTTTCATCATAAAAAATTTTCATCGTAAATAGTCTTATTAACGATGAAATATTTTCATCACCAATAAATTCATCGTAAAAACTCTCTTTTCTTGTCTTGCGCGTTTGATGAGCTGAAAAATATTTGGGCTCACTACCTCTTTTCAGCAAATCGAAACCTGAAGAGATCCTATACCAGTATCTTACGGTCTCCCCCTAGGCAATTAGCTCAGTCATTCGATAGAAGGTGATGATGCAAAAGGTCATATATTATGTAAGTTGAGTTCTCCATGATGTCGAGGTCAGGTACTCAAAGCTGGAAAAGATGGTCTATACTCTTGTAATATCCTCAAAGAGATTACATCCATATTTTCAAGTACACACCAACCGATTAGGTCAGTGCTCCACTGACCCAAGACTTCAAATCAATTAGCTAGGTGGACAGTTGAGCTAGAGTTTGATATAAAGTACCTTCTTAGACCATTTATCAAAGCTCATATATTGGCCAATTTATTTTGGAATGCACCATCACTGAAGAAGGGCCCAACATAGAACCAAAAGTCGAGGAACTTGAGGAATCCTAGGTCCTCCATATAAATGGCTCCTTCAATGCAGCAGGCTCAAGAGTTGGACTGATCTTAAATAGCCCAAAAGGGATGGTCATGAGCACACCCTATGCTTCAGATTTCAGACCTCGAATAACAAGGTCAAGTATGAAGCCTTGGTCACCTGCCATAAGATCACGAAAAAATAAAGTTCAGCACTTGAGAGTCGATAGTGACTCTCAGCTCATCGTTAGTCAAGTATAAGATGAGTATGAAGCACGGGAGCTCAGTATGATGAAATACCTACAAAAGGTGAAAGACCTCGCCTCTAGCTTTGCCATCTTGAATGTTAAGCAAATCTCAAGATCTGAAAATATGAGAGCCGACCTCCTATCGAATCTCGCTACTTTCACAGTCACCGACCTCAAAAGAAGTTCATACATAGAGACTTTAGAACACCCTAGCATTGAAGAGGCCCCAGTGATGCAAATAGACCATGAGCTGAGTTGGATCAATCCAATTGTCTAGTTTTTGCAAAAGAAAGTTCTACCTGCCGATCGAGAAGAAGCCAGGAAGCTAGGACACCTAGCACCTCAGTATTTGATGTACGAGGGAAAGTTATATAAGCGATCCTACTCATCGTCGTTGCTTCGATGCCCCCATCCATTAGAGGCGGAGTATACCCTTTGGAAGGTTCATGAAGGAATTTGCAGTAACCATCTGGAGGGCAACGCACAAGATACTCTGACAAGACCATATACTTTTGGTCGACCGTACGGTAGGATGCGGCCAACCTGATGAGAAGATGTGATCAATGCCAGAGGAACATCAATATTCAGCATCGACCTTCAACCCCCCTGATGCCAATCACAACACCTTGACCTTTTGTCCAGTGGGGGAGGGACATCCTTGGACCCTTCTCGATTGCAGTTGTGTAGAAGAAGTTTTTATCTGTTGTAATTGATACTTCACGAAGTGAGTGGAAGAAGAAGCACTGGTGACCATCATCGAAATGAAAGTCTGTGACTTTGTATAAAAGTCAATTATCTGTCAGTTTCATTTATCTTGGACTATCATCATAGAACATGGATGACAGTTCGACAATGCAAAGTTCACGAGATTCTACAAGGACCTGGGAATCTCCTATCATTTGACCTTGGTGGCTCACCCTCAAAGCAATGGTGAAGCTGAAGTGACCAATCAAACTTTGCTACAAGGGCTGAAGGCAAGGTTGGATCGAGCTAGATGGCTATGGGTTGAAGAGCTCTATAATATATTTTAGGCTTATCGAATGATGCAGCATCTCCGCTGGAGAAATACCCTTCAACCTAGCTTCTGGAACCGAAACTGTGATATCCCTCGAGATCGACCTATCCTCACTTCGAGTAGAGAAATTCAGTGAAGAAAATAACTCGACTAACTTGAGAGCAAATTTAGATCTACTAGAGTAGATCCAGAAATGAGCCCAAGTTCAGATGGTCAGCTACCAACAGAAAGTAGCTCGGTATTATAACTCGAAAGTCGAGAATAAAACCTTTCGAGTGGGAGACCTCATTCTACAAAAAGCTGAAGTGTCTTGTACATCAGAATAAGAGAAGCTCGCGTCGAATTGAGAAGGCCCATATCACATCTACAAGATGGTGCGACCAAGAACGTACCAACTCCACCAACTAGATGGAGCTCTAATTTTTGAACCTGAAATTCTGAAAATCTTCGAATTTATTATCCTTAAATTATAATTAAATGATAATAGAAACTCTTATTTATAGATTGTAATGCCTCCTTGGTGATCCATGATTTTGTCAAAGTTTGCCAAACGGTGCTCCTCATCCATGGATGCGTTGAGTATAACCTGTAGATGCTAATATGTGCTCCTCATTCTCATATGAGTCAAGCCTACACCCAACAATAAAGTTCACCAAATGATGCTCTTCATCCACGAACGAGTTGAGCGTAATCCATGATTCTGAAGTCCGCCAAATGGTGCTTTTCGTCTATAGACGAGTCGAAAATGCCAATAGATGCTTCTCATCCTCGTATGAGTCAAGATGGCACTCGATGATGAAGTTTGCCAAACGATGCTCCTCATCCATGGATGAGTTGAGCATAACCTGTAAATGTCAACGGATGCTCCTCATCCTCCTACAGGTCGACCTAGTACCCGATGATGAAGTTCACCAAATGGTGCTCCTCATCTACAAACGAGCTAAGCATAAGTCATGACTCCAAAGTTCATCAAACGGCACTCTTCGTCCATAGATGAGTTGTGCATAATCCATAAATGCCAATGGATGCTCCTCATCCTCATACAGATTGAGCTGGCGCTTGACGATGAAGTTCGCCAAACAGCGCTCCTTGCCCATGGGCAAGTCGAGCAAAAGCCATAACTACGAGGACCGATTTTTGCTTTTCATCCTTGTATGGATTGAACGAAAGTCGACCTTTGGGATGAGCCTCTTTAACCCCAGCAAAGTTCACCTCATCCATGGATGAGGCACTAATAGATCAGAATCAGATTGATTGATTATGAAGGTCCGAACTCGGGGACTCTAATCCATTGCTAATAATAAGGCAGAGTGATGGAGACAATATGAAAAGGTCAATTTACATTATAAAGAAAAAATATACAATAGTTAGGTTGGTCCCTTACAAAATCATCTCATTCGAATGTCGAGGAATGTAAAATGGGCTGACCATAGTACAAGCTCAGATATATCCAAGCTTGGATACAAAAGAAAAGAGAGAAAAAGCCTTAGGTGCTGTTGGGGCATTTGTAACCTTGATGGGGCCTTCAGGCTTCAAAAGCATGATCACCGCAAGAGGATGGGCAGCTGCTATGTCTTCGACCACTTGACCTTCATTGAGTCATGATCCGACCTTCGCTTCAGCCTACACCTCCCCCTTTGTGGCAACCTCCTCTCCCTCCTCACTATGTGAGTCTAGAGCTCCTAGATCGAAGTCAGGAAAGTGGCCCTAGACTTTCGCCTTGTAGTTTGCAAGGCCCTACATGTAGGACTCAGAGGCGCACTCAAGCTTGATCATCCTGAGTTCATCCAAAAAGCGGAATGCCTTGATCGTGGCAGCCTTCTCAGACACTAGCTTCTTCTCCCACCAACTCTCTATGATACTTAATCCCTCTGATAGACAAGCCTCGACATCACTTCAGGTCATCGTGACCTCAGCCTCTAGTGATTTGACCTTTGCATTCAAAAAATAGACTTTCTCCTCAGCTACTGCCTTGGTAGCTATAGCCTTATCCTCCTTTTTGGAGGACTGGATGGCCTGAGCTTTGGACTAGGTGGCTTGGTCCTTGGCTTCCTTGAAAACTCATCGAGCTTCTTTCAGAACACTTATGAAGTGGTCCACATGATGGATGAGCTGAAGGCAAGAAGAGGTCAGTCAAAAAAAAGAAAGAAAGGAAGTGAAGAAGAAGAAAGAAGCTCGAAAGAGAAGAAATATCGACTCGGAGGAGGGAATCATAAGAATCTTTGATGCAGAAGCCGAAACCTTCTACATCAAGGATTTCAATGTCAACCAACGTTATCGCAGCCCGAAGATCATGGGTGACCCGATTATCCCTGAAGCCCGACCTCTACTCTTGGACTTCCTGCTCTAGCCGAGCCGATGGCCTTGGAGAACTTTGATGGGAAGGTCAGCACGTCGTGAGGACATATGCACCCAGATCCGGGTAATTATCAAGGCCCGATGCGACAATGAGGCTGAGGATAGGAGAACTGGCTCCCTCAAAGTAATTGATTTCAAGGATTGGATCAGTTGAACCTCTAGTGGAGCCTCCTTTCTCAAAGGACCTCGAGCTGGGGTTTGCGAGGTCCCAACGGTCTTCTAGGCAAGGATAGCCTTAGCTCAACCCTACTTTGGAGTAGGAGCCTTGGTCGAGGACTTCTTCCTCTTGGTGGCAATTTAGTGAAGGGCTTCAACATCCTCGAACTTCATATTTAAAGAATGCAAGAGTTAGCCAAAGGGAAACAGAGAAAGAACACAAACATGATCGACTTACTCTGGGGATCGGTCAGGCTCAATCCAACTTTATGCAATGTCTCCTCGAAGAGGAGACTAGAATAGGGGGAGCGATGTAACTGAAAATGAGCTTCAAGGCCTCCTCTTCAGTATCGAAAAGAATCAAAGCCTTAATTGCCAACCTCTGAGATCGACTCCATGATGTGTTAAAGTCCCAGAGTTGCTCGATTAAGATAAAAAATTAGCACTCCTTCCAGTTGTAGACTAAGGAAGGAGCACCTCAGAAGAGGCATCACCCCTTTTGAGGGGAAGCATACCACCATCCAACCTCTTTAGGGTGCTCCTTTAGTATGAAACACATCTTGAAGAGGCGAATGGTTAGTTCTACCCCGAGGAAGAGAAAATGTGCTATGAAGGTGATGATTAGGCATCATGAGTTCGGTGCCACACAACATGGAGTTATTTATAAACTTAAGTAGCTCTATGACCGAAAAATGAAGAGGCAACCTAAGTCCGACTTTTAGAGACTCTTCATAGAGCTTGATTCGACCTTGGGAATGAAGAGCAATCCGATCTTTGGAACAAACGATCTCCAGTTTGAATTCTAGAGGAATTTGGTACCTAAGGCATAAAATTTTCAAGTCCTCCTTCGTGAGGATAGAGGTCATCCGAAATGAGCCAAAATTAGGGATCTTTCTTACCTCAGATCCACCTGAGGAACATCCAACATCAAATACAGGATCCACGTCTGGTAGGTTATCATTCGAAGTCCAGGTGGATGGGGGCGAACTCAACCCACTCATTCCTAAAACTCAGAGAAGAAGAGAAAACTAACCTAAAAAGGAGATGATGGAGCAAGCCCGGGGACTAGAATTCGGGGTCGAATATTGGAGCTCGGCTACGACCAAGGAAGATTTCAAATACTAGTGGTGATCATTGGAGTTCACTAAAAATTGCCTAAGTGGCTCACCTCTCTCTCTCAGAACAGTAAAATAGTAAAAATGAGAATTAAAGATAAAATGGTGCCTATTTATAGAAACTTGGATGGCTCTGATTTGATAATGATTCATCTGCCCACTGTTAATGCACGTCGAGTGGCAACACCTAATTAGCCACGGCAAGGACCATGTGGATCCTAGCATTTGATAGTTCAGATGAAAGGATTCGATCCACCAATGATGCGGATCTTTGATATGTGTCGATGACTCAAGAGATGCCTCGTACGATATTCAACCTTGGTCTCAGGCTCGTATTCTATTTGACTGACCTCAGTACGAGCTCAGGCTTGAGAGTGAGGGGCTTCTGTTGTAGACTACCACCTCGGCCTCAGTCGAACATGACCTCATCTACCATCGAAGACTACCGAACCTCAGACTTAGGAAGGAATGGAGGCGGGAAGCTAGGTTTAGCCGACTTGAGGATATTAGACATGAAGAGTAGAATCAGTGCACTTGCAATGACACTTTACGAATAGTACTTCGGACCTCAGTATTAATCGAGATGCCTGGCCCTCAGCCTTAACCGAAGTAATTGAGTTCGTACCTCAGCCACGGACGAGATATGATCAGGGTAGCTGGAGCCGACCTCAGGAACATACATATAAGATAGCGACCCTAATTGGGAAAGTCCACCAACTTCATGATTCTGGAAAGTCCAAATAAAGAAGGGTATCGTCACATTCAAATCAAATTTCGTTCCAAATGAAAATAATCATCGCTAGCTTGATCCATGCATAATAACCAAAAATTAGTTAATCTTCTATGCATGCATGACTCCAATTCCTCCTCTATAAATAGAAAGATGTGAGGACTCTCAAGGTAGGCTCTCAAAAATTATTCTCTCATTCTTCTTATTTCCATCTCTTAACTTAAGTATTAGAGGGTTCTCGCTGAAACACATCCTGATCAGGATTTTTTACGGGTCTCTAATCGACCCGTGAAGAATGATGTCGTTGCACCGCTCAAGCACCATGACCGCAGAGATCACCCCTGATGTCGGGCGCAGGATCACCCCTGACGTCAGGCGTAGGATTTGGCAGCAACAACTACCAAGTAGATATTAGATGACTATGTACAAGTTACTGCTGATATTTTAAGAATGCTGGAAAAAAAGAGAAACTAATACTAGCTTTTCAAAGAAACACTACTCAATGTAGAAATATTACTGACATTTAAAACTGTTGTTATGAAGACTTTATGGTGGAGAAATTAATTATTTTATGGGATTAGATATTGTTAAATGTAGAAACACTAATATTCATAACAAAAAATATGTAACAACAAAATTGTTACGGTAGTTACCACGAGCACCTCGGATCAGTACTATATCACAAGATATTTCAAGTTCTCAGATTATCAATATGATCGCTGACTGCCGTATGAGCTGAGTAGTCTGTCTCCATACTAAGCTGAGGCATCTTTGAGGTTTAACCTGTGTATGAACTGTCCACGTCACTTCAGCCAACTTATTATTTTAACGTATGCGACAGCTGTCTATCCCAAATAGGTAAGATCTGACGTAACCGTCTCCTCTGATCTCGCGGGAGCGATTAAGGACGGAATTATCTCATCCAGTTTGACATGTCCAATAGTTCGGCAATCTCAGGATCATGCAATCTCACAGCTAACAATCCAGCTATCCAACATCCTTCTATATAAACAATCAAGGTCCCAAAGATCCAGGTAAGTCCAATCAAATCTATCTCAGAGAATCCATTGCTGCTTTTTTGTTTTTATTTTCTAACTTGAGCATCGGAGAGTCCTCGTCAGAGCCACAACCTTCGATTTGAAACTTATTTGTAGATCATTCTAGTGCTAGCATCGCCGCATGAGGTGTCCAGGTGTCCGTCTTCCAACCTTAACCAGTTTAAGCAGCAACAAAAATATAACACCGTGAAGGTTGAATTAACAACAAAAAAATAAATAAAATGTAATTATAAAATGTACTCCAATAGAAGCAATTTTATACTTGGACCAGGCTCCAAGCCAAACCAGATCAAGAAATTAAAAGTCAGGCTTCATTGGAAAGCATGTTCAGAAACTTTAGTAGTTTATTTATTCCATTACCATATTGACTATGTATATTTCAATGCATATTAAAAAAATTATAAACTAATGTCCAAAGTTGTCACTCAAAGCATGTGATGACAAGTGGCTACAAAAGAAGTTAATAAGAATAAAAACTTAGAAGGCATGATATTGTTGACAGCATCAACACCTCTTGTAGCATCATCATCTTAGTTCGTGTTTAATTGTTAAATAAAAATATAAATAATAAAATTATTTCTACAAAATTACTTAAAATTATATTATACAACCAAAAATGCTCAGTACATAAATCAACCAATGCTTGGTAGATAGGATCCCTATGAAATAAAGCCCAAGCTCTGTGCTTATACTACCAAACACCATTTTTGGCCGGTAGAATAGTCCTGTAACCTGACAAGGGATGACAAGGACTGAGATTATGGTTCTATCCTATCCATTGAATCCAAAGGAATAACCTGTTGCGGCCAATCTCCTCGTCGCGTCTGGTCGCCGGGAGCGAGCACCTGCACGGAAAAGTCCTCACAGACCGGAGGCGACTCCGGTCGGAGACCCTCCGACGGTCAAGTCAGAGAGGAGAACGGGCAACAGTGTAAAGGAGAAAACCAGAGGGCTCAAGAGCGCTCGAGAGGGCTTCAGGGAGCTTACCCAGCCTTTTCGTGGCCTTGCTTGGTTACTGTTGCCTTACCCCTTTTATAGTTGGAGGCGGTATGGTTCCGCCGTCAGTGATGTTGACAACTGTGGAGTTGTCAAGTCGCCCTGGGCTATCACATTGCCGGAGGTTGCCATGTCGTCGATGGGCTGACGGGTCTTAGGAATTAATTGGCGTCCTTGGCAGGACGAATTTCCCGGGGCTCTTGGCAGGGCAAGGTCCCCTGACGGTCGTACGGCGTGTCCTTGACGGACTGCAGCCATGCCGGCTGTCCGGCAGCAGTG
>KE504888.1:640518-657438 GCA_000441515.1 Elaeis oleifera | reverse complement strand
GCCGTCGTTGCGCCGTTCCGGTTGGGCGAAGTCGGTGTCGGGACCCGTTGGTGAGTCGGCACCGCGGTCGGTCGGCGTCGGGATTAGTCGGTATATCCCAACATAACCTTATACCTAGACGAGGGATCAAGGATTGGAATCAACAATATTGAATCCAAGGGTTGCTTAGTTGTCACCAAGTGTCAGCATTAAGTTCCTCTCTCACAGTTGAGCAATTAGTATAACAAGATGTGTATGGATTTGGTAGAGAAAAACTCCCCAACAAAACCTCACAACTTTATTAATCAATTTTTTATGTGCAAAAAAAAAAATCATGGTTATTTATAATTGTGGGTTCTTAAAATCCTTGGAACTCATTCCTAAATCCAAAGTCGTTGGAACACAATTATTTAAAAAATGATAACAACATTACTTTTATCAATCTAGTAGAACTTCTAACAATCTTTCCTATATGGAAATAATAAAATAGATAAAAAACCATTCAAAAGTTCAGATCCCATCTTTTGGTTCTCATGCATATGCAATGATTTTTTTAATTAAAGGAGAACTAAGGGAAAAAACACAAAGAAAGGGAACTTTGAGGAGTGGATGGAATCCTTAGTAGCACTAAATGATATGTTTGAGGGGAAAAGAGATGCTTAGATTAGGAGAAGAAATCGTGCGAGAGAAAGAATTGATCAGCTCAATGTTTTTCTATATAATTGTATTGTGCGAGAGCAAGAGAAAAGTTATAACTTGAAAATACTTGCACTTGCTACGACCATTTCAAAGAGTATTTAATGGTTTCTAGCATATTCTTTTTAAATATATTATTAAAGATGCTTATAGAATTCTGTGAAATACATCCAATACAAACCTTTTACATGGAGATGTACATGAGCATCATAGATTGTATGCAAAATGACTCACCAATTATGTTGATATTATGAAGCAAGTAAGTTGAATATGTATGCTTTAGTAGCATATACAATTATTGCATGCAAACCATATTCTCATACGATGAAATAACCATCTTTTTATAAGGTCATGGTGTTTGATATAATTTATATGTGACTTATTGATATCAGCTCATTAGGATCGAAAATGGGTTAGACATAGATCGGATGAATAGCATATTTGTGCGTACGTTTGTGTGAATATTTATTTTTTTAATTGATACATTGCAAGCACCTATAGATATTAATTATATGCCAAATTCATATTTAATATAAATATATGGTTAAGCTTTGTGAATCAAGATATTATTAGATACAAATAAATAAATTAAAATATTAATATTATCATTTATTTTCAAATTTATAAAAATTATATAAAATTGGATAATATTATAACAAAATCAAATATTTGAATATGGATATTTATATTTTTATTTATTCCATTTGGAAATGGATAGACCGGTTGGAAATTTGTATTAGATATAGAACCGGATCCGGAAGCGGACGGATGGTGTTCGATCATTTTCATCCCTCGCGACAGAGATGACTCCACCCCGAACGCCACCGACGCCGCCGAAGTCCAGCGAGCTCTCTCCCGCTGCCGCGCCCTCTGCGACCGCCTCCTCCGCTCCCTTCCTCCCTCGAAGCTCTCCCCTCCCGCCCGTCGCACCCTCCTCCGCCTCGTCGACGCCGAGCTCCGCTTCCTCTCCCGCCTCTCGTCCTCTGCCCCCTCCCACCCCATCCCCAATCCCCTCTCCACAAACCTCGGCTACCTCGAATCCATCGCCCGCGTCCTCTTCCACCCCTCCGTCCTCGCCGTCTCCCGCGTCTGCAAGCCCCTCCGCCCCTCCTCCTCCCACGTCGACGTCGTCGCCACCCTTGCCCGCGCCCCCGTTTGGTTCCTTGTCTCCGATCGAAACCCCACCACCTCCCTTGGTTTGGCCCCAAGGGTCTCCACGCCCGCGTCGAGCGCATCCTCGCTGCAGCCCGCTCCGCCGGCGCCCTCACCCCGGCCTCCGTCCTCTTCGTCTTTTCCAGCGGCCTCGCCGATGAAGCCGCCTCGAGAATGGTAAACGAGTTCGGCGCCGTCGAGACCGACTTCTTCGGTGGTTCGGACTTGTTCGAGGAGTTGGAGGAGGGGTGGTTGGGTGTGAGAGCCAAGGAGAGCAAGGTGTTTGAGATAAAGATTGATTCGAACTGCGGGGTGATGGAGTTGTGCCGTTGGGAGTTGTCGAGGATGAAGTGGAGGTGGGTTCGGGGCATGGGGTTTTTGGTTCTTTGATTTCGAAGTTAAGTCCTCCCGGCGGAGGGGAGACCGTGGAGGTGATAAACTTTGATACGACGGCGTTGGTTGCGATGGTTTCGGGATCAGCAATGGTGGTTGCGAGCGGCTGCTGAAGGCACCGGAGGATGAGATGAGAGCAAGATTTAAGAGCAACTACGAGTTCGTGATGGCGCAGGTGAGGCGCATTTTGCCACATTGTTTCTTGGTTTATCGACCCATTTAACAAGGTAGTAGCTTAAAGAAGTAAAATTCTTTATACAATTGTCACGCAATTGTGTGGTATTTTGCTGGGCAACTGTACAATGATCTGCATGTTTTGGGATGTAGGTTCCCCATCCTTTTAAGCTTATAATTCAGCATAAGCAGCTTCTAGGAATGCGATTAGTAACTATAATTAAAGCTAACAGCATCCTAGGATGAATATTTAGGCACTAAGATAGTGAAATTCTACCTGAGGAGCTCAAAACATGCATTCGTTCTCCGAGTCCTCCATTTAATGTATCATAAGTTATCAGCATCAGTCGGATAAAAGGGTAGAGGCACCAAAATAATGAAACTGATGATCTGAAGCATAGTGAAATCAACCAAGCGATCTAAGACATGCACAAAACAAAGTAAAAGATCAAAAAACCTTAAAAAATGAAGAATAAAAACAAGCAAGAATAAGACTGCAAACTGGTGAAAGATGAATTATAAAGAAAAGAAGGTAAAGAAAACACTAAGGACAGGCAAATATCGCTAATAAATAGAATTCACTGCTTGGCAGAGATCTCATTCAGTAGAAAAGGGGTATTTTGAGGATATGCTAATTTTGTTGGTTAAGATACCTTTTGAAACCAGCTATGGCCTATGGTACGCATATACTTCAGATTGCTCTACTCCCATATCCAATCTGTATTGGATATTGATATCCATCAGATGCAAATATTATATGTGTTGTATTTATTCTAAGGATCCTACTTTTCAAAGCCGAGAAAAAGGTTGTCGATTTTCCTAGATACTTCTGAATAAGTTTGGGGACAAGAGGAGATCTTTTTTTCCCCAAAAGAGAATGAGTATTATGATGGATAAATAACAATTTGTGATATTATTTTGTTGCAGGGAGTATGGTCTATGTTATTATGATAGACATTATGTTATTTCTTTTATTACATGTATGTAGTTTATATGTTAATTACATATATGTGTGTATCTTTGCATGTGTATATCTATTTATATTAATTGCTGTATTCTTGATGCCTATTTTTCAAGATTTGTTGTATCCATATCCCATATTTACATTTGTGTTTATAGTTTATGTTGTGATTCCAAAAGCATTAGAAAAGGGCTATTAAGATATATTATGCTGAAAACTCAATGGTGAGTTCTTCCAATCAAAGAGAAACTGAGAAAGTAATGCAAGTTGATTCTTAATGGTCTATGAAACAGTGATGTCAAAGGCACCTAAAGACGCGTCTCAGGCGCTCAGGTGAGGTGCCAGAAGGGGTCATCGTCTCTTGATATTTCAGGCGATGCCTCTTCACTCAAGCGCTCGTCTTTGGTGCCTTTTAGGACCTTTCTCAATGAGATGAGATGCTTGTCTTTGGCAACTCAGTGAACTCTACGATTATTTTTTTAATGGTTGAAAAGCATAAAAAATCCTAAACATCTACTCATTTAACTTCTTAGCTCTATTACTAACAAGAGGCAAAGTGGTCAATTAGTATGGAATTAGTTTTGACTTTAGTGACTTAAGATTTTATTAACAAAAGAAAATTGAGAGGAAAGGGAGATTGTTAAGGACCACAGGAGATTGTCGAGGAAAGGGAGGCAGAAGGGGACCACTTTAGGTCTGTTTATGTTTTCTATTTTATTTATGAGACTCCATTAATGAACTTTAGGGCTTGTTATGTTTTCTATTTCATTCATAAATTTAGAGCTACCTATGGTTTGTTATCATATACTTTATCTTGAACTAGTTGAGCATTTTACTATTTTACATATGTTGTATGCTTAAATTATTAATTATATGGTAATTCATGTTACAATGGTTCTCTCTAGTTATTTATTTATATATTATATTTTTATTTTTTTTCAATTTTAGCACCTTACTTCACTTGGACAAGCACTTTTCTAGCGCCTCTCGTCTCAAGACACTGGACCCCTAAGCACCTTAAGAGTGCCTTTCGCCTTTGACTACCTTGCTATGAAAGAAGATCCTCAAGGTGGAGGTCATAGGACTTATGTCTAGTGATGAATCCCAAAGTCGAAACCAGTCAAGTTCTTTCTACTTTGAGATTGCATTCCCTGCATATATTATTATATATTTTAGGAATATTTCATCTTGGTATTTTGAGTCAAATAAGGATTTGTTTAAGTTGTTCACTTAGCTCCACTAAGGATTAAGGAGTTAAATCGATTACTTTGAGAAATTAAAGTCCACCTATTATTTGAAACCTTGGGAGATCATTTGACATTGTTCCTAAGTCCAGTGGTCTTAGAAGGTCTTATTTAGTTATATATTGAGTCAAGGGAGTCTTAGGGCCATTAGGAATTTGAGGGTGCTTTCTTCATTCTTATTTCAAGGTTTCATGTTAAGCCAGGAGGAATAAGCTTGAAATTGATCAATACTTTAGCTGAATAATTCAATCTTAGGCTTAAAAATAACCTAGTTTGCCCACCCTATCATCCTTCTCTACGATGGTTGATACTTTGAGATATTAATCTATTATTATTCAAAGTAAATTCTGGCTTTTCTCTGTTTTCTTCTTTTACTCATTGTCTTTAACTCTTCTACACATTGCATTTGATACCTATAAGTTCCAAAACAACATTTGCTGATAAATTGCTGCCATGTCATCTCATGCTTTCTGTGTGAATTTTGACATGCGTTTCCTTTCTTCAATTAGTTGCTTGCTACTGATTTGTTGAACCCTTTATATCATTTATATTACCCACTGGCAGGTGATCTCTGAACTTCAGAATCCAATTCTAGCAGAATTAGAAATTGCAATAGCTGGAAAGAAAGGTATTATCTGCGAAAGTGTTCGTTCAGAGTTTAAGGAGCTTATTGCAATGTGTGGAGGAGCCAATGAAAAGTTGAGAGCTGCTCAATTAATAAAGTGTCTCCTGTAAGTTTCTCTACTAGCTATGCTTTTTTGTGTATTAGTATATTACTGAGTTACACAATACAGTCATGTGGAGTTTTAGTAGCCTCATCTTTCACCATTGTGCTTGTGCTTCCATGCTAACTGGCTCTCTTAAACTTGCTCGAGAAAAGGATTATGTACTCCAGAACTGAGTATTATCCATGTTTTACTCTCGGATTATGTCATTTATTAGATGGGAAATTGGTTAGAGTCACTTTGTTTATTCATTATATGAGCACAGTTATTTGACCTGGTAATTACATAATGTTTAAAGATTACATGGTTGCCAGGCTGATGGGATTGTATGTCTCCATTCAAAAGGGGGTGCAGTATCACCATATTTTTCAGAACTTGTCAAGACTTTTAAGTTCCTTATTAAAGGACATTGGAGTCCAATGATGGTAGTTGGTTTTCAACAAGTTCAAGTGCTAAAAATATTAGCCCAAAATATTAGACAAATTTACTCAAAATAATTTATTCCTTTTCATTTATGTAGTATGTCATTAGTGCAATGTTTAAAGCACAAAATGTATGAGCGGATGGGTAACTCAATGTAAAAGTCAAACACTTCAAGAATATTTGTATGGTCCAGAAAATGTTCCTTCTCAAAGATTTAAGCTCCAGGCACTTTTAAGAACCTAGGCACTTGGCACTTGTCACTACTGTAAAGCAAGGTCTTTTTTTCTTTTTTCGCCTGGGGTTGGGGGAGAGGAGATGGAGGGGAAGTGGTAGATTCATAGAGTGTATGGGTGCATGTGCCCCTTGGTGTAAAGACCTCCCAGGCCTCCCTCACTTTAGCATCCAACCTTCACTGCTTATATGCATGGAATGCCCTATTGGTCCTCTTGGTTTTGTATTATTTGCTGACACATGTCACAAGCTTCGTGACATTGTGCCCACCTAGTCAGCCAAATGCTGCCTCCAAACTTGAATAGGTTAAAGGAAAAGCCATGTGATTTCGAACCAGCAACCAAACTAGTTCTCGGTCCAACATGGCCCTTTGGTGGTGCCTCATGAATGTTTATACTTGTAGGCTGCATAATAATATTAAAGACTTAAAAATAAAAGGAAAAGAAATTACTGTCTGATCTTGCCATTCCCCCTCATGCACCTTTCCCTCCTTCCCTCCCCCTGCCCCACATCCATACCAACGAACCTAGGAGCTTTTAAGTCATTGATATATTGTTGTTTGATTGTGGTTTGGCTATATTTGGATTCCGCACCTAGGATTTGATGTAAGCTTCTCTCTCATTCTACTTCTTGATAGAAGATCCATTCAATAATTGTTTTAGATTCATGAACATTGGATTTCTATGTATGATTAGTTTTAGTCTAGAGATTTCATGATGATGAAACAATTAGGGTTATTCTCCTCCAATCAAATGAGGTCCTATGGAATAGTTATTTCAGGCATCATAAGGCATCTTAGTTAGGTAATATATAGTTACAAACAAGGTTGCTGTATCGTTTGGTACCATACCGTGCTCGATACCAAACTAATACTCAGTTTACACTTGGTATACCTCGTCATCTGATACTGTACGGCATACCAACACTATAGTAGGATGGTACCAGTATGGGAACTAGTATCGAGACGGCGAACCTTACAAATAACTGTGTGCACATAGATATGAGTGTATGCAGGAATAGTATAATTGTGTGCAAGGACAGTATAAGTGTGTGCGATATAAATGTAAGTGTGTGAAAATCTTGTATAAATGTGTGCAAGACTAAAAATGAATGTTTGCGGTCAATGGATGGCTTGTTAAAGTCCAATCAAAGAAAGGACTGGGTGTTAAGTTCCCTAAAAAAAATTTGGTGTGCTTATTATTGATTCTATTTAAAAATTAACTACACACTTAGCCTTTGCTAACATAAATGCTGAAGTTCTACCTCTTAAATAGAAAAGGTGGCCTTTGCTAACATGAATGCTGAAATTCTACTCTTAAATAGAAAAGGTGGCCTTTGATAATCTTTTCTCTAATCCTTTATGAATGTTGTGATATTTTTTATTTCACTTGGGATTTATTTAGATTCTAGAATATCCCATAGCTTATAATTATTCAATATTAAACACAGCCATAAACTAATCAAATCTTAACTCATATTTAAAGCTTAAGGTTATTGCATAGACAAATCAATAATCATGTATGAACTGCATTACTGATCTTGTCAATGTGCTTTATATCTCCAAACATTACACTAAACCAAGAAAATCTTTGATTTAGAATTATGATTAAAGTTTAAGAATCATTCTTAAGTATATGGTGTCAAATCCTGCATAGAAATCTTGACTCCATCCAACAAGTTTCAAGTAACATTGCAAATTGGTTGATTTATAATTCATCTCAGGTCTGGCCATTCCCTTTTCTACCTGATCCATAACTTTGAAATCTCTAGCCCGTATCACTCACCCCATGGCATCCTTGTTGGGGACATTAGTAACAGACTAAACTAACAACATTTTTTGTTCTATTTACTTGTTATCCATGTCATCACTGGTTTCATTATGAACATAGAATAAACGTTGTGCTTTTGTTATATTTTGCATTGGCCCGACACCTAGAGAAACCTGACCCAAACCTGCACCCAGATTCACTTAGCTGGGTCTCATCTGCTCAACCTGACCCGGTTTAATAATGATGGGTCGAAAAGTTTTCCTTGGACATCCCTGACTTTGTTAGCTAATTGGTTAGTGCCAGATCTAAAAATTTGACCAGATAGGAAACCAGGTTAGGGCCATGTCATGCTTGCCTTGGTATAGACCAGGTCCAGTTGCAGGCCTACAAAGAGTTCATATAACAAGTTAGTTTTTTTTGCATTTCCTGTATTTTTTTCATTACTTCTTTATGTACAAATATTTGTTAATATATACACCATTGTAAAATAGATAATTTTCTAATTCATTAATTTGGACTTATTTTCTTGTGTTATATTACTTCCATATGATACGAATGCGAAACATATGAATGTGTACAATTACACTTCATATCAGATTAAGTTACCACTTCTATTTACTTTTGTCAGGCAGAGCTTTCTTTTTTTGAAACAAGTGCTAATTTTGCGATTCTGTGTTCAATTTATTGATGTTATTTTTAAGCATGAAGATAATGCTCTTTTTTGACCAATGGATTTGCCTGAGCAGGGTTGTGCCAGACAATCCTTCAGCTCGTGTGACCGGTCTTCCAACCACAAGAAAGATAGACTTGAAGAACAAGATTGTTTTGGGACGGGGGATCATTGGCATGCTCCAACTTTGACTGCCAATATGGGTTTTGTGCGAGCAATTTCACAAACTGGTATGTCTTTGCTGACCATCGAACATAGACCACGTGCGCTAACAGGTGATTAGTGTCTTAGGGTAAGTTTGTATCAATAGTCATATGATATGTTTGATTTCCTCGTGATAATTGAAAACCAATTGATGGAGCTTCGAGCGTCATTTCAAATGTTCCTTTTGATTCAAAATGCAATGGAGGCTAACTTAATCTTGCCCTGTTACTAGTCCAAGGGTGCAGAGTTAGTGGACATCATCGAGAACCATAGCAATATGAAATGAAGAAAGAACATTAGACATTAGATACCTAAAATCCAGTAACTTGCATAACTGCCAGGAGGTTAATTTCCAAGTGACCTGAAATGGTTTTCTGGATTTCAACTTTAGTGAGTGAGTCTTCTGCTTCAAAAAATATACAAGTTCATCCTATAATCCAAAACACTAGCAGTTGTTAAAGCCCCTAGTAAGTGTGGAGTATGGCTTTGCTGTTGCTATAAAGCCATGGAAGAAAAAATTGAAAAATATTACGATCATTATATAATCATTTAACAAATCTAGCTATACTGCTAAATGAGACACACATTTTTTTAAAAAAAATCACCGTCATGATATAAACTAGAAAAAAAGCAACAGAATTCTTTATGGATTTCTACTTGCTTTTCCTCCTTGATTAGATGAATGGAGACTTCAATTTGATGGAAAAGATTTCAATTTGGATAACTAGGCATCTGATTCAGCGATATAAGAAAGTACAGGGCAATAAAATCATGCTGAACAGGAATTTATTTTACATTATAGAGAGATAATGGAGCAAGATGGAGTCTGATAGATCTGGCCTTAGATGGATTAAATACTATTTTTAAACCACAGGGCTTAAGTGAAATCTGATCCAACTTCAAATAATAAAATATGATTAACCCCACTTTTTAACTTCTTAAACTCTTATGTTTTACATTTTCTATATTTTGTTGATCCATCTCAAATTATCTTGTTTTGTTTAATTCTAAAACTTCATCTAAAGTGGAGTTGTGAGAGGGATTTCTCACAGGAAAGATCTAGTTATGTTGTACCATCACAGATAGGAATTCAGACCAAAATAGAACTTAAGAACAGAGTAGGAGTGGAACGCCGTTTAGATTATTTAGAAGGCGATTAAAGTGGGAAACAGCAATGCAAAATAAAGGAAAAGGTTTAGACTATTAAAAATCTCAAGGTTTGGCATTTCTACAAAGGAGAAACCAATGACAACAACAGCGCTGCAAGGTGGTGGACGGTTTTGAGAACCAAAACCGTGCCAAGCTCACTGCCTAACAGATCCAATAAATAATAATATATCACAGAATCAGTATTTATCAGATACGTCAAATAAACACTCGGATAACTAAGTCATCACATCCTACTTGTACATATAATATCCTAGACCAATGCAACTATTTTTTTTTTTTTCTGATGATAATAAAAAAAAAAGAAAACAAGAATATGGTTTTTTGGGTGAATTTTCTTTACTTCATTTTGATCAATACACGACATTATATATACTATTTTTATACAACAAAATACATGAAAAATATGAGGGAAAGTTGGCAATAAATCAAGGCAGCGAAAGGTGGAAATAAATCAAGGCAATTAAAAAGATCATGTTGGTTGTTTTCGTGACCTTTTTTATATGGAAACTAAGATAATTGAAGAAATCATGTTGGATTATTTTTATGATCTTTTTTGCACGGAAAATCAAGATAATTAAGGAATTTCATTGGATTGTTTTCGTGGTCTTTCTTGCATGGGAATTAAGACCAATAAGGAAATCACATTAGGTTATTTTGTGATCTTCCTTACATAGAAAATCAAGACAATTGAGAAAATCACATTGGGTTGTTTCGTGATTCCCCTTGAATGGGTTTCCAAATAGTAGGGGTTGACTTTCAGCAAGAGATAAGGTTGAATTGGTGGCTTCAATACTCTCCCCAAATTGGGTATCGGGAGAGCCCAAAGGTCTAATTTGTGTCGTAACGTCACAAAGTTGTGTCGAGCAAGGGGCTTAGTGAAGATGTCTGCCAGCTAAAGTGATGAAGGAACATAACGAGTAATGATAGACCCATGGATGATCTTTTCCTAACAAAATGATTGTCGATCTCGATATGTTTTGTCCTAGCATGAAAGACAAGATTCATGATTAAGTGGAGAGTAGAAATATCGTCAGAGAATAGGAGAGATGCATGAGGCTGTGGTACACCTAAGTCATGGAGAATACAGAAAATCCAAGTGAGTTCCGTAGTAGCCAAGGCAAGAGCCCGATATTCGGCCTCGACGGTAGATTGTGCTATCGTAGGTTGTTTTTTGGCACTCCACGAGATACAATTGGATCCAAAAAAGTACAATATTCTATGATCGACTGTCGAGTTTCTTTGCATTCAGCTCAATTTGCATCTGCAAATACAAATAAATCAAGACTATTTTTTGAGAGAACAAATAACCCAAGATGCAACGTGCCGCAAACATAACATAATATGCGTTTAACCATCCGAAAATTGGCAAGAATGGGAGAATGCATGTGTTGATAGGCCATATTGATGGCGAGAGAGAGATCCAGTTGCATGAAGGTGAGGTACTGTAAAGCTCCCATGAGACTGCAGTAAAGGGATGGATCAGCATAGGACTGGTCATTCTTCACAAGAGACATTTTTGCAGCTAGAGATGTTGCAATAGACTTACACTACCCCATGGAGATATGGACAAGAAGTTCAAAAGCATATTTCTACTGAGATAAGAAAAGCCCATCTCGAGATCGAGAAACTTCAACACCCAAGAAATAATAGAGTGGGTCAAGATCTTTCATAGAGAATGCTTTGCCAAGAGCAATAATGAGCTGATGAAGAAGAGAGGAAGGGTCACCCATCAAAATTATATCATCAATGTATATGAGCAAAAATATTATATGGCCACGATGCCAAAACAAAAAAGAGAGATGGATTAGCAGTGCTGCGAAAGAAGCCATAGCCAATGAAAAAGTCACTAAATTTGTGGAACTAAGCTCGAGGGGCTTGTTTGAGGCCATACAGAGCTTGCCAGAGGAAACAAACATAATTGGGACGTGGGATCTCGAAACTCAGAAGGTTGTTCCGTATAGATTGGAACATTGAGAAGACCATATAGGAAGGTGTTTTTGACTTCAAGTTGACGAATAGGCTAATCTCGAACTACTGCAATAGTAAGAACAATGAGAATGATATCCGATTTAATGATCGGACAGAATATCTCAAGAAAATCGATCCTCTCTTCTTGGTGAAAGTCCTTAGCAACAAGGTGGGCTTTTAATCGATCGAGGCTGCCATTCGCATTGAGTTTAGTTTTGAAAATCTATTTGCAACTAACCACATTCATATTCGGAGGGTGCGACACAAGATCCCAAGTCTTGTTTAAAGCAAGTGCATTTAATTCCCCAATCATAGCTCCTTTTTAAGCAGAATGTTTAAGAGTAGAAGCAACACTCTAAGGTTTGGAGGGAATTGTCGATAGAGCAATATTCACATATTTAAGGTTGGGTTTGTGAATACTAACCTTAGAACAAGTCACCATATCGTGGGACGATAAAGTAGAGAGCACTCGATTAGAAGGCATTGAGGGAGCCAATGCTTGATTGGAGTCATTGGCAATAGAGGGAGATGCATCACTTATGGGCTCATCATTAGTGCATGAAGGGGCATATTGATAGTAGCGGTGAGAGAGAGATTACGGCTGGGCTGCATGGGAAGCTCATTTGATTGCATAGGATTCTCATTTAATGTCGTGACTGGAGCTAGGGGATTAGATGATATTTCATTGAATAGGCGAGTTAGTTCCCATGCTTGGTCAAAGGCAGTCTATGGTGAGTGCGGAGCTTCATCATGCGGAGTAGCTGTGAAGGAAAAAGTGTTCTCGTCAAAAATAACATGCCACGATATATGGACTTGACCGGTGGAATGATTAAGACACCAATATCTCTTGTGCTTCTCACTGTATCCCAAAAATATACATGACAAGGAGCGTTTATCAAATTTATTAGCAGCATAATTGTGGAGATATGGATAGCAGCATGAGCTGAAAACTCGTAGTATAGAATAATTAGGCTCCTTGTTAAAAAAGAACATATGGTATATGCATGCTCAGGGAGACGGAGGGGAGTCGGTTGATCAAGAAATTAATAGTGGAGAAAGCCTCTACCCAATAACGAAGAGGCATGGAGGCTTCAAAGAGTGCAGCAAGTCCTAATTCAACAATATACCGATAGTTTCTCTCAGCGACATTATTTTGTTCCAATGTACCTAGGCAAGAAATTGATGATGTACACCACAACTAACAAGAATAGTAAAAGCATTGTTAGAGAACTTCCCATCTCCATTAGATTGAAATATCTTAATTTTTCGATCAAATTATTTTCAACCAATTTTTGAAAGTTAAAATATAGCAAAGATTCCACTTTTCCACTTCAATGAATAAAGCCATAGTGTCACAAGAAATCATCAATAAACACCACATAATAACAAAATTATTGCATAGAAGAAACTAGAGCAGGACCCATAGATCACAATGTATTTTTTTAATGGAAAACAACTTTAAGAATCTGACAAGAAAAAGGTGACTTTTCACTCTTACAAATCTGACTAGTACAGAGATAACTAGTTAACTGATTAAATGAAATCAAACAATTACTCTGCAAATATTATAGTATCCAGCTATTTGGATGCCCAATCAATGATGCCAGGTATACTCATCTGCCAACTTATGGCATTGAGAGAAAACACTGCCAATTATGGGTGTTCATTGGTGTATAATCCACAGTGATTAGTTTTGAAATCAGCACCTAATGAGTCTTGGAATCCTTAATAGAAAACTAGAGCCGTCAAATACAAAATAGCAAGGTTCTCACCCAAAAACAAAAAAACACAAGATAGCAAGGGTAGTCCTTTGTTAGCTGTAAGATAGATAGGAGATTCTTCTTTATTTGTGGCATAATATGGACATTTTTGAAGTGGAATATTATAAGATTTATTATCAATATGACCCGTACTAATATAAGTAATTTTGAGTGACTTGCCATTTCCCACCATTACATTGTTGGAACCATAATAAGGAACCATATTGGTAAGAGTATCTGGTTTGTCAGTGATATGGACATTTGCTCCGATATTGGGATGCTATTCATCATCATAAGAATCGGAGATGTATAAAGCAACCAGGCCTTGAGGTAAATTGTCACTTTGATAATTGTTGTCTAACCGATACCTACATTTAAGCACTTCATGTCCTTTTTCTTATATATTTGGCATATAGGGATAGCCAGAGGCTAATTGCGTTGGCTTGGGATGCTGTTGGTCGAGTGTGGGTGAAGAAAATTTCTTCCATTTTGGCTGGTTTGAGAAAAGCCACGTCCATATGAATTGAAAGTGGTTGGGGCACCTTAGTGTTGCCTCGATTACATTGAGTGACGAACATGGGGGATTGGCAGCTGATAGAGTCTTTTGTTTCTCAACTTATAGCTTTGAATCTATGAAATAATTTTGGCATATGTGAGGATCGATGGCCTGAGCATTGTTGTCTTAAAAGTCTCATAGCTATCTCCGAATCCTTCGAGTAACCTAAAAATTTTATTAGCATTGGAGATAGGTTTACCAATTACATTCAATTAATCACATAGATTTGAATTCACAAAGATAGACAATAAGAGGCTCATTCCCTTTTAGATGTGCTGGAGTTGAGCCATGAGATCGAATTAATGAGCAATTGAATTTTGAATATAATATTTGGTTAGTGCTTTCCAAACATGTGCAAAAGTTACGAGGCCAACTACATGCTCGAAGACATCTTCCGAGAGAGTTCCAACCATCCATAACTTCATAAGTTGATCTGTCCATAACCGTGAAGCGTATTTGGATCGCAAATCTTTTGATCAAGAAACTATGATAGAGATATTGTTTCACTGATGAGGAAACCGAGAAGATCTTGACTTTCAATTAGAGACAGAACTTGTGTTTCACATCACAAGTAATTGTTATCATTTAATTTCAGTGTTACAAAATTTACAATGTTGACATTTGAGGAAAAATGATATTTTGGAGTGTTTGCAGCCATGATCGGATTTTGAAGGAAGTAGTCTTCATGTCTTTGTGTGACTCTGATACCATAAAGCAAAATAAAGAAAAACAAGAATATGGTTCTTTTTTTGATAAATTTTTTTCACTTCATTTTGATTAATACACGGCACTATATATACTATTTTTATATAACCGAATATATGAAAAATATGAGAGAAAAATGGCAATAAATCAAAACAGCCAAAGGTGGAAACAAATCAAGACAATTGAGGAAATCACATTGGATTGTTTTTATGATCTTCCTTACATGAGAAACCAAAGTAATTGAGAAAATCACGTTGGGTTGTTTTCGTGATCTTCGTAATATAGAAACCAAGGCAATCGAGGAAATCATGTTGGATTATTTTCAAGATCTTCTTTGCATGGGAAATCAAGGTAATTGAGAAAATCATGTTGGATTATTTTTGTGATCTTCCTTATATGGGTTGTCAGCTAGTTGGAGTTGATTTTTAGCAAGAGATAAGACTGAATTAATGGCTTCCATAGATAAGACCAATGCAACTATTAATTAAACTCCCTAACTCCCAAATTCTTATTCCTCTATCCTTCTGCTATAATTTCTCTGTTTTTCCTCACTCTGATAGCACAAATAACTAAAATGTGCCAGAATGATGGACGAGATAATCCACATAATATACTAGAGCTTAGACAACGTTGTTTCTCCATCCTCACTAGTGCTCAGTTCATGTGTTTCTCCAAATAACTATGAGCTCAAGTATCTAATCAAAGAGATAAAAAGATTTTTGAATTCTTTATGAACATTCTTTTTCGCATGGTATCTGAACATTTGTGATACAGAAGCTCGCGGTACATTCAAAGTAAGCAGGTGCTACCACTACCACAAGAACTGTTAAAAGGCCTTCCCATCAACACCTCGACCGCACTAAAGTTCCATTTGCTAACACTGAGATGAAACTTACTAAAAGGCAAAACACAATCTATAAGTTGCGACAGATGATCATGGCATGTCATTATTTTTCCCCTAAATAGAAGCCTGAATTTGAGTCCAATTGCGAACTGAAGAAGCTGAGAAGGCCATGTGTATGTAACAGTTTGATCCCAACTGAATTCTCACCTGTCAAATAGGAACTGTGGTACAAGTAAAGATAGACCTATATTGAGTTGATCTTCATATGAAAACTGGCTAATCCATGTCCAACAAACTTAATTACTTCAATCCTTTATCCGTATTCTCTAATAATAGTCCCTGCTTATTGTTGCAGTAAAGTGTCGAGATTCCAGGCAGGCCCCATCTTTCAAGGCGAAATTCAAGATGTGACAAAAGCAACAAATAACAAAATTTTAGAAGGCGAATGAACATGTGGACATCATAATGTTTTTACTGCAAAGCTTACTGGAAAAGTTTGAATCTCATACTGATGTGACAAACAAAATAAAAGTTCACTGGAACATCAGAAAGAAAATGCCATTCAAATATATGGCCAACTACTAGTTCGCGAGAATACATTCCATCTAAACAAAATGGCAACAAACATCACGGTTTTTTCTTCAAAAATTTTCCTTTTTCTCCACTCAAGACAACAGATGTCAAGGTTTTCATAACCTTTTTTTTTATTGATCATACTACGCTTTAAACAGAAGAGCCTCAGGAGTACAAATACACAAAATGTTACATGTGGATTACCCTTGTCTGGTCACAGTCTACAGTCATTGGGGCAGATGGATCACACAGCGCAAACATTTCCCTTCTTTCATTAGGTTCAAAGCTTCATTAATATTATTAAATGGCAAATCATGTGTAACGAGATCATCAAGTTGAATTTCCTGTAATCGATAACACATTGGCAATTATTTGAAACAACAACAAATAAGCTATATTAAATTATACCTGCATAATGTTGCTGTAAGTAGGAAATGCATAACAAAATAGTAACCAGGTACATGGAAAATGAGAATAGATAGAAAGGACAAGTAATATTAGAACAAACTTTAAATGGACGTAGCATGATGGTTAGCCCATTTCACTCAGTTAGAACAACTTTAAATGGACGTAGCATGATGGTTAGCCCATTTCACTCAGTTAGAACAACTTTAAATGGACGTAGCATGATGGTTAGCCCATTTCACTCAGGTAGGTCACACACACAATCAGGTAGGTCACACCCATTTCACTCAGGTAGGTAGTCATCACACACACACACAC